>QYTT01093302.1:7599-28035 GCA_006980735.1 Dasypogon diadema
GTAATTCAAAATTTCCTAGTAAAGACCAAACCAGATTGGACCAGTTTTTAATAATTTCCAAATATCTCAATACCTACTTTGTTTATATATATGTTATTTGCTTTGTGAAATTTGATATATATGTTATTTGCTTTGTGAAATTTGGACCCGGATAAATTGGAAAGATAATCTTTAAATTTTAAGCTGAGGTACAATTACCTCTTGTACCATGGACCAGTGGATATTGTACCTAGGCAGATCTGTTTAGTTAAAAAACAAAAGTGACATTGGCAAAATAACTAACAAGGGAAGGTTCCCAACCCGCAGATGCCGATTTCAATAAAATTTGTGCTGGCAGCGTTTTAAAACGCTCGTGTACATTGGGCCGAAGACGGAAACGCATCGTTTTGCCAATCTTTTCAAAGGTGTCCATCGAGCCTTCTGGGCTGAGCTTTTAGATATCGCTGAAAAATTCCATTGGTTTTTAATTACCAATAGATTTTCCTTTGGAAGAAATTTAGGATACGAATTACGATCGTACTAGGACTACTTTTAATTTGTTGAGTAAGATAAAAACGTCCTCTTAAAGACTTGCACTATTCATAACCATCGTTGTTCATGGATTACTGGAGATACCCACCAAAATATAGTTGAGACAAATAAAATAGTACAAACAGTCACAAGGCAATGTAACTTTAATTAGGTATAAAAAGCTTCGCAATTAAATTACTTATATGATACGCTCTTCTCAACGCCATCTAAATGAGACCCTCTCATGATCATGAACAGTGATGTTCCATCAGATGCAGTTTCTCTTTGATCTGGAGAAATTCAATGTCAATTATTTGCTCCTCTCATCATCGCCTGTAAGGTTGATAGATAGTTTCTTATCTGATGGAAGGCAGGTTGTCTGGTTGCATGATTCGGAGTCGAGTTCACTCCTAATACCGAATGAGATACCACAGGAGACAGATCTGGGTCCGCTACTATTCTGTGTATATGCTGATAATGTTCAGTTCAGATATGCCTTAGTAGTACTATTGGACTAAACGACGACTGAAATTAATGAGGATTAAATGGACAATTAGTAACTGTCTACTTTTTAAATTTGGTAAAAACTTGAGAAAAGAAACTGGATTATCAACGCTGTTGGCTGAGCGAGTTGAAGTACACTTCTGCTCCTCTTGACGTGGATTCGAATCCTGCATAGTCTATGGTGATTTATCTGCGTACTTGTGGTTGATGCAATTCTTCTGACACGAATTGTACTTGTGACGCCACTGGAGCATCGTAATAATTTTATGCCAAAAATTGTCGATCAATTGTGACATTTGTCAGGCGAAAATCCTTTTCCCCTAAAATTTCCTTCCATCTAAGCTGTGTGTGTCATAGGGTTGTGCCCTGAGCTTATACCTTAAAAAAATAGTTACTGTTCCGAAATAAGATGTACGGTGGCATAGAACAACTGTCTAGCAGCTAGCTCCAGTTGCTTATCTATAAATCTGCCTTTTAAACTAGCCAAATTGTTAATTGCCCCGCATTTTAACTTTTATAGTCTTACATTCACATTTATTTTTTATGTAAAAGAAAAGCGAGAGTCGTCCTTAACGATTTAAGCAGGAATTGTTTTTCCATTTCATTATATTCGTAAATGAAGAGTTTACAACGCTAAAATGAATAGTGTAGTGTTTTTTAAATGTGGCATTAGAAGCGTTATATTTGTTATTAATAAACCCCCCATTTCCTGTAGGAAATATTCCATACGAAGTTAAGCACTGAGGTACAACTTAAAGATCATTAATAAAAAACGTAAACAACTATGGACTCAAGATATATTTTTGTGTCATACTTGAAGGTTTAGAGAATTCCTCTGCGAAGGTTGCGTCACTCAAAATTTCTGCTCTCGCCTTTTTATGAGTTAAGCTCTGTGAAGTAACTTTAATAATTTTATCTCATGTACCCATATTAAAGGATTTGTAAAATATTGTGCCTCCTCTAATTGTTTCAAAAACAATATTAGATCCATTTAAATTAAATTTTAATTAGAGTTTGCTTAACAATATTCGAATATGGCCTGGTGCTACATATAAATGTTTTGCAAATATGGGCAGTTGCCCATATTTAAATCTCGTAAGGTTTTAATTAAAAATCTGCTGTTTCGTAATTATAAATCACGAATCATAGTTGTGACACAATTAGCGGACCGTTAGTAGCACTTAAATACCACATTTGCCCACAGATCCAGCATTGAAAGATTAAAAATGAAAGTGAAATTTGGCTTTTTTAATTGCCAAGAAGGTTGACTAAAAGATACCTATCTTGATTGTATTTACTATATGTGTTGTGTAAATATTTAAAGACGCCGTATAAGTATATATTGTATAGCAACAGTAGATTAAAATAATTTGAAAAATTCTACTCTTTTCTAATTTACCGCAGTGAGAAGAATTTACTCTGATCTAATGATTCCATTACTCCTCCCTATCTCAATAAATTACAGATATTTATCTTATCACAGTGGAAAAAAATGAAAAGAAATTCCAACGTGAAAACAAATGTGCATAGGCATGAATTATTCAAAGTAATGTTTACTTTCGTAAGGTCATTAGATGTTAAATGTCGTGAGAAGTGTAGACTTGAAAATTAAAGTGCGAAAGTAGTTTTTTCTTATTTAAGCAAATTTCACGAGAATATTCAAGACTTCCTGAAGTCGAAAACTTGACTAGAAATATGCTTACAAGTAAACACCCCAAGGTTTATTTTTAGGAAAAGCTGACATAAAGAACTGTGCGTCAAAACCAAAGAACCGGCTTAATACGTGTTATCATGCGAAATAAAAGCAATCATCAGTTGAGAAACAAGATTTTTTCGGACCCTCGAATTAATGGAAAATTCTGTTTGCCTTTATATGACTTTCAACATCATTCAGTCTGGCATATTTATGTTGGCTTTAATATTTCGCCAAAATACTGAAGAAATACCTTGAACTTGTTGGGTTTGTACCTGATGTAACAGCACTTTTGGTGTCTATCGAACGACAAAGTCAAGGTAAAAGCACGAAACGTAACGATAACCTTAGGTCTGGTCATTATCGCTATTATCAATTTATGGTAATAGCACACCATCTAATGTTTCTTTCGCTGCAAACAAATACTTTTTGTACACTAAAATGTTTGTCATTAATTGTAAGACGATAATACGTAATATGAATAATGACTCATACAAGCCAAGCCGAATAACCCCATAAAATTAAAAGTAGAAAAAACTGATAATTTCTGAAAGATTTGATGCTTAGAAATATTTATTTCAAAAACTTTTAAGTTTTGTTGTAATGCAAATGCAAATTACAATGAAGAGGAGATTGGGAACTTTTAACCTGACAAATGTTTTACGAAAATAATTATTGGCATCAAATTTTTAATATGCAACATCTCTGTAGATACGTAAGTGTCTCGTCAGTAGAATTGTCCTGACCCCTGGTACCCAGATAAATTATCGGCGTGGTAATGAGCAAAAATAAAATTAAAATCTGCCTCATTTGAATATCTTTTCTTAATTTAATTAATTTAACAAGTGGCGCACTCATCTGCTGCTGTGCGGGCTCCCATGGAGCTCGCTGCTAGAGCATGTCAGCTGATGAGTTGGTAATACTGTACAGACCGATTTACACTACTTATAGTTTCTCTGTTTAGCTTTGTCCTGTGATTAAATTAGTGATTCACCTCTTCTACATGACATCGGAGCAAATGGATAAGGAGCAGCGTGATCTCGTGGATCACTGGAGTACACTCAGTAGCTACATCGTCGCCACGTTGCACAGGTGCATGCATGCATCAATAGCCTTTAATGTCAACAAAGTTAGCCCACTCTTGTTGAAGATGCTAGTCAGGATGGGCAGTTTGATTCTCACCAACTTGGCCATGGAATCGAAGTTCCTTCTGACTTTAGTTTCCATCCGAATGTTTTGCCTTACCAAAGGAACACTACGATTTCTCGGCTATGGGTGAATTCACGAGAGAGTCGCGGTGTAGGGAAGGGGGGGGGGCATTTCTACCTACACGCTACACTCCGTCCACCCACCTCCGATCAGTGAAAATCCCGAATATGTGGACTCGGTGTTTGGAGATACAAGAGACGCAAGGGAGCCTTCAGATCGTATCGCAATTCTCGGGGACGCTATTAACGTCTCTAGGGATTGCCTCATCCACACACAATCTACAAAAGGACAGGTCGCCTCCTCATGGGAGGGGTTCCAAAGGCTGAGCACCAGTGACCTTGGGACTTGGTTGGAGTGTTGAGTCGTTGGCCATTAATGCCGTCATCACACTAACAACACATACGTTCCGGATGTCTATTTGGAAATGCGACCCACGAAACGATGTAGTGCACAGCTCGGTATGGATTTGGTCGTGATTGCGATGATGCGATGCGTCAGTCTAGGCTTTATTGTCGTTTGGATATTTTGTCACCTAGATAAGAAACTTTTCGTTAAAGTCAATACGGTAAATGTGGTAAGAAATCTTATTGCCAGTGACTAGAATCTTTGCTGGAATGCAATACCGCCGCTATTTTTAGATTTCTGACAATTTCTTTTTGCTTCTTCCTCTATCTTGGCGTGATGGATGCCACATATTCCTTAACTAGAAACCCTTTTACTTTAACCCTCGTAGAGGTGATTTCTTTATTTCAGGTTTTCGGAAAGCCTGGCAGGGCTGTTTTCACACAATTTCCATATAACTTCTATTGTTTTCGGTGTTATTGTTTGATCTTACTTAAAATGGGTCTTCCTATTCCCTTAGAATCATCTTAGCACAAGACAAACTGCTATACTGTGAAATATATTCTTTCAAAACTCTTTCTTAGTAGGTTTAAAAAAAACAAGGTATAAAAAAACAATGAACATACACCACTGCAACGATATCTAGCCTAGTTGAAGTCACAAAAAAGGAATTTCAACATAGTCATGGAAAACATTTGGAACCGATATTCATGAAAATGTTGTTGCAACCACAGAATACTATACAATCGAAAAAATTGGTGGTTCTAAGTCGACTGTACTATCATAATTCAATGGTACATAAACAATAATTACATATTCAATCAGTAGTGAAGTCAAGTAAATCCATTTTGCAGGCATTTGTGGAATTAAAATCAGGTTACCAGGTCATTATATCATTTTCACAGTATCGGAGAAGTGCGTTACAACTTTCATGAAGTTCACAAATGTCGTGGATACGTTATTTTATATATTAACGAAGTAGTTTCTTTTAACGTGCATATTCTCGAATACAGTTCGGTCGTATCACAATCCAGCATTTACATGCAATTGCAAAGATAACTACTTTCAAAACTGATCTGCACTTGTTAAGGCACAAGAAATAAATGGAGGTCAGTACAGAACTTGTACCTTTCCATCAGTGACATCAGGTTGAAGGAACTATTATTACGGCATAACTTTTTATTCGAAAAAAAAATTACAAAAATGGAGTCACCTGTCTGTAATCGATTACAAGTTCAGTTTTTGTAAAAAACTTTATTTCATATGAAATCAGATCTTAGTTGCTTTTTTTTTCTTGAAAAATCTCTAAAATTACTTCGAGCACAAGTTTCCACTTAATAGCAAAAGACCTCCACTGAAATAAATTCGCAATAACGTGTGATGCCGTGAATAGAAGTCACTCAAGCGACATTTTCATTTTTGTTCTTAGATCATAGCCCCCAAATTTGCAATCAACTGTTAATTTTCTACACCTTTCAGTTCCAGTTTTTCCACCTAATATGCAAAATGGCAGGTATTTTGACGAAAACTAGTTAGCAATTTTCGGATTTCTACCACTCAGGATTTCTACAATCTTGAAATGTTCGGTGGACCAGTACAAGTTTCGTTTTAAAGTGGATGTAAATTGCATTTTCCAAGTGCAATGCTCGCTCACGTTCTGAACCATAATAACCGAGTCAAGGTAGTTATAACAAATATCGAGTTCTTGGCCAGAGAGAATCGAGCATGTGATTTGTGTTCTGGAATTGGAATTAACGAGTTTGTGTAGTCAATCGACGAGTTGTATGATAGTAATCGGCAGGTGTTAGTATTACTTTCTGTACCAGTAAAGTAATAGAGTTTGGTTTGGAGCGATCAAGGAATTATGACATTCACATTTCTCTTGGAAATTACATAATTAAATAATTAAGTTCCAGTGGTATTTCGTAATTATCGGCACGTCAGTGTAGTTGTTAAAGTATATATCTCATACTTTAATTAAACTTGGGAAATTTTATCTTGGATCGCTAATTTTTTCTGCTTTAGGAACAATTATTCTTTCCTTGAGTTGCCTGACGGTCTATTCTGATCGTAGACTTTCCTCATCAGAATGATCCATGTTCTCAATAGGGTTTAGGTCGCGCCTTAATGCTAGCCACGGTAAGAATTTTAACTGATATTCCCGAAGGCACTTTCTCTACATCTAAATATGAAATGTATGTATAGGGACACTATCTTCCTGGAAAATTATGTCTTTGTTTCCAGGCAAAGTTATGAAAGTCAGCAATTCTCTTCTTATAGTTCCCGATAAGCAGCAACACTCATTCAATCATTAACACGCGCTGTTGTCGACCCTAGGATTTGTTTTGCAGACTGTCCAAACTATTACAGATCCATCTCTTTAAGATTTACATGAACTGATCTTTCTGGTCCAACCAGATTAACCAACTCTGGGCATAATTTCAGGATGAAAACTAGGATCGTGTGACGATGACACCAATTTCGATTCTCTAAATTATCCAATTATCCCCAAAATGGTGGCAAGATGATAACAGAGTAGGCTACATAACGGCCACATCGCAACCATGGAGAATGGCTTTTCTTCAAGCAATCAACTCGGGCAAAGTTTGTAGATGTTGAAGGTGCCTTCAAGAGCTTTCTTTATCATAAAATAATTGTGATGCTGTAGAAGCATGAAGTGAAGTGGTCCCCCATTGGGGAATGAATTTTGCACATGCTTATCTCGGTGGTGAATGCCGGAAGAAACAGGTTCCTATGGGTACCCCACAAGGTGGTATTCTATGATGAATAATCTCCTATGTTGCGCTCATGGAGAATGGCTATAGGGACGCAGATGATCTTGTCCGTTTAAAACTGAATTGAGTTATCTGTGCCATCCAACTGGTTGTTAACCGGGCAAACGACTTCGGTCTCACTGTTAATCCTTGGAAAACAGAACTTTACCTCTTTACTAGGAAAAAAAAGACTCCTCTGATTGAATTAGGGACTGAAACTGCGAATGATAGCTTGGTTATACATCAATATCATTCGATCTGTCATCATTTGATCTTGAGATATAACACAACCGGAAGATTCTAGAGAGCGTGCGAAAGCTATGCCTACTCATCATATCGGAAACGCGCAGGCAATGAAACTTATCATTCATATCTTGCCTAAAAAATTCACGCAAAAAAGTTAGAAGCATCAAGGTGACAGGACTGCCTCAATTGCTTTAACTCAAGACTCTACCAAGTAAGGATTGGGAACATCACGCTATAGTACATTCTTCGACGAATTTATTCTCCTACACAAATGCATAAAAAATTGAAGGACATTAGAACGTAGTTTATAAATTGTCCAATAAGTTGTCGTTGTTCCATTTCATAGCAAAAGCCATCTTTTTAGGCTAAGATGTTAAGAGCAGCAATAAATAGATGTGAATACATCACAACTAAAAGTATTGACTAGTAGTTAGATCTAATTGCCAAATAGCTAAATTGGCAACGCTTTTCACGTGTAACGCTCACATATCGTGTCACCCTTTCACTTTTAAGACAACATTTGGCAATATAATGTAGTTTCGTAAATTTTTTCAGCACAATCGTATGAATGTTACTATTATTTTGCATAAATTTATAAACCTCATGCATTTCGTGTTTTACTATCATAGAGTATTCACTCAGCTTTCATTATATAGTAGAAAAAGAAAAAATGATGTTAGATAATATTTTGTTTGAAGGGACTCTGTCTTGGTTGAAATCAACGATTTTAGTGATCCGACAAATGTAGAGATTTTTGAAATTATTGTTTACTAGTATTATTTCTGTAAAAGCGATCTTTCGAAGAAAGTTGTGAACTTCACCCATCTCGGTGGCCGAGTGAGGCTGAGGTGCACGTCTGCAGATTTTCTCCCCTGTTGGCGTGGATTCAAATTCCGCACAGAATATGGCGATTTATTTTGTGTACCAGTAGTTGAGGCAATTCTACTGACGAAAATTGTATTTGCGCAAGCACTGGGATGTTGCACAGTAATTTCATGCCAAAAATGTTGGCTCATTTGCAACATTTGTCAGGTTAAGTTCCCAATCTCCGATTGCCTAATTTTCTTCAGCCTAAGCTGTGCTGTGTGCATTATAGGGTTGTTCCCGGAGTTTAGGAAATACCTTAACAAATTAGTAGAGTTGATGAAAAATTGTAGATCTTGATAAAATTTTGATTATATTGTCATGTGCACACCGTGCATACGACATTACTAGTAATTAATATTTTGTGGAAAAATTCACGTGGTATAATATGTCTCCAGCTATGCAATAAAATTCACTTTCCTGAAATTACTAAGTCAGTGTGTTGCTGATTGGGCAACTCCCGGAGGAGGTATAATAAGACTCCAGAAATAAGGATTTGAAAATGTTTTAATATCACATTTGGCAAAATCTCAACAACAACAAAAATTGAAAGCATCCCTACGAACGGTTTGCATTTACTAACTCCTTCTGTGGTGCCTTTTCAAGATAACCAACATTCTTATGATGACAGTGAAAGTGATGAAGACGAAATTAATTCTATGTATCAGGAAATTCGTTTTATAATATGAATACATGTTAAAATTCTTGTAAAACATTTTTTGTGTTTATTTTTTGTATTAAATTTATCCCATTTACGATTGGATTTTGGTTTATTTCAAATTTTTTCTATTTTTTGCCCCCATGGCGGTGGTGGAATTCGAAGCCGGGACCTCATGCATATAAGCACGTTATCCACTAATCCATCGGCGTTCTCTTACAAATGTGATCAATTTCACTTGGGTGTGTCTAAATTCTCAAAAATAACTGAACTATCAAAAAGCAGTTAGTGAATGCCAGGTTATGTGAAACGACGTCCTTGATCTTTTAACACAGAAAATTCTAGTTTCAGATTTGATTCTACTGTGGCCTTGCCCAGAGGTTACCTGACAACTTTCATCACTTCTTGAAAGGGTAAACAAAAGGTTCATTCTGAAGTTAAAAAGTAACAGGTTTTTTAACTGACTGTTGCCTTCTATGTTATCATCTAAATAGTTGTACGTAACAAACCATATATGACGTCATTGTTTGGATGAAGAAGCAACATTAGTGCGTGTTCTCTGTACGTATGTAGTCAGAGTCCTCTCAAATTTGTAGCACCTTAGAAAGGTATCTTCCCACCTAAATGGAATGAAAATATCCGACTTCTGGATGCTTGTGACTGTCTATCGTTTCTTTTTATTAGAATTTATAATAAATAATAATATTTTTTTTTTTGAAAATATATTTTCGAATTTTAAACTTGAAGCATTGTGTTAGTAATTGCTATTTTGGTGGCATCGGTTTTAATTTGCGCAATACTCAACCCTTTGTATCTATGTTCAATATTTTGTTGCATTCCTAAAAGTGTTACGTCGAATGGGGCTGGACAGACAGTTTTATTGCAACTTTTCCATGCTTATTCCCATTCAAAGAAGTGCTTTGTGGTTAAGCTTTAATTTTATGAAAGTTTTCAACGTTTTCATAAAAGAAATTAATTAAATTGAATGTGAAACTCGCGGAGAATAATGGATTGTAATAAGAATATGAGCGAAGTTTTCCTTTTTGATTAATGCGTTACAGACACAGAATAGATCAAATCAGAAGTCTTGTAAGAAATCAAGACTTTTTCTTTCAAAAATAAATCTTCAGCTACGACAAATTCCTCCATGAGCATCAACCTGTCCCTTAGTTGGTTTTTCCGATATCGGAAGATGCTGGAAAGCATCGCAACGTGGTTGGGTCTGACCAAAACCTTCGAAACTTCCAGTCATGCAAAAGAAGAAGAGGAAGAACATTGAACCCTTTTTTATGAATCCTTTAAGATCCTTTTTATGAATCCCTTTTATGAATCCTTATATATTTCGTCAGCCCATGTACTGCTATCTTGAAGCGTTCATAAAAAAAGAATTTAATGTTCTTGCTCTTCTTCTTGTGCATGGCTTGTAGTTTCGAAGGCTTAACTTGTGATCGGATTTGATTTAGCAGAACGTTGTGATTGAAATATTAAAAAATTTATTATTCCTGACGAGACTTCTGATTTAGTCTGTATTCTGTGGTGGAATTCGATATTTCTGCAATACATGTGTATAGGTATTACATTAAGAATTTCCAATAAAACAAGAAGAAACCATTATGTTGGAACGCGAAAGGTTAGTAATCTTTAGTTTATGTAATCTTTTCCCTATCATGAAATTCTTTTTACGGAAAAATTCGTCATCATCTATAACCGTTTGAGTACACAGGAGCGCTTTTGCGATCTTTTTGTTTGAGATTGTAGCTTTCCAGCACTCAAGCAGATAAAATCCGAACACATAGAACTTTAGCACTATATTGATGTGGATAATTTATCAATTTTTTTTTCAGCAGCTACAAGTGGACACAAGACGTGATGAGAACATGGAGCACACCTGCATACTAGGAAGAATATCATGAATTAACAACTTTTCGCCTTACATGAAATGATCGTTAAAAATATTGATAAATTATTACATTTCACAAAAAGCGAAAATTACTTCCTGGATTCTGCAGTTTACAGAGAATTGGTTAATTATGTTTCTATAAAACAAGTTCTTCTGTTCAAGGTAAAGCGCGGGAGTCATTGTCCTAGCTTTAGTAAAGCCTTCATGCCAGCTTCAAATAAAAAAACATTAGTTTCTCGACGGATAACTAGAATCAAAAACAAACGCAATACTGTATGATCCCAGTTCGCAGTATCAAATTCCACCAGCAAAATAACTCAGTTTATCTGGCCGTAAATGTTTCATAACGACCAAACCAGGAAGAGATAAATTTGATTTTCGTGTGAGTAAGCAGGTTTTTAGTTTTGCATCCAAGCAGTTTGAAAACCAGCTTTCGGTTTGTTTTCATGGTTTTATTTGTCACGATGTCTTGTAGGTTTGTTGTAATCACTCACTTTAAGTAACAACGAAAAAAACAAAAGGAAACAGCCACAGAAAACACAGAGTTCCTTTCAGTAAATCTTTAATTTCATTTCATATAATATTGGTACACTCTTAGTCTCAACGCAAACATCTTAAACTACTCCTTAACATAATCTATCATATCACATTTTAGTAGTTAAATTGAAGACACTTCTATGTACATGGCAAAAAGTCTTTCCGGTCGCAGGTGAAACAGGTGAAAGTGTGATTGGCAGAATGCAATACAGTAGAAATTTCAGTAAAAGTAAATTCCATTGTGCCTCTGCCGTCTATAGTTGTTATTTCGCTCCGCGTAGTAGATGTCCTCGTCGTACTCACTGGAATAGTCTACATCCTCTGATGATGCGGTAGCTATTTTTAAGATAACGGCCTCGATAGTGCAAAACATGAACAACACCATAAACACGGCAAAATTTGTGTGACCTCCAGCAAAGTGACTCTTCTGCCAGTACTCTGCGGGCTGATCGAATGCACTCGACAGTAACATATTTACGACTATACTGCTGTAACGTTTCAACAATTCTATGACCACCAAAAGTACATACTTCACTTCTTAAACCACATTTTATTTTCCGCGATATTATTGTTTCTTAATCGGTTTTCGGCGAACACTTTGTCTTCAATTCTTCAATTGTTCAGTTTTGATTTTACTTTTATTTCACTCCACTCACTTTTCCTTCAACGTAGCGTAGCGGAGAAACTTTACCGGCTCGCTCGACGGTCGGAATATAATTACACCTAGTATACCTGAGGAACACCGTTAAAATCGTGAATGCGAGAGCGCGAATCTTTAAACAAGCGGCCTTTATCCACTGATTTGGTTATTTATAGCTGACGTCATAAAACCAGATTACCATGGAATTGTACATTCGAGCTTCGGCTGCAAAGCAAGTGTTTTTGCGAATTTCATCAGTTTAGATCGATTACCAGAATGTTTCTGTTGTTTCGGTGTAAATAAACTGTTGTTTGTTTACCTTCACGCGGTTGATAACTTTCGTCCTCCACACATAATCAGGAAAATTAGAGGCCAGTACTAGCGAACTTTAGAATCACCAGCAAAGATTCATCGAATTTGATATTTAGAAATATCGTCATAGCAGTTTGACTAAAAATCTTGAACAAAGAAGGAGAACTGAAGTTCAAATTTCTAAAATAGCTAAACTCTCAACTGTTTTCAAAATTTTAATTTAATGGTGGAGTTAGTGGCGGCGCTTCTCCTACTTCCTGCTTGTCTGTCTTTGGAGTTTGTGAAACTGGTGACCTTCCACTTATTGTCGATAACTTTAATAGCTTTTTTTAGGGCAGCTTCTATTAGGAGCAATTGTGATATTAATTAGATATTTAGATTTTGTATTTAACGGTGCTTCTTTTTTGGATTGAATACTGATTACTGAAGCATTTTGATATTCTCTTGAATGGCGGCACAACTTTGTACTAAAGAGCTGCTGTGTATGTTTTGTTCATGTAATTTGTATTTAATTTATTAGAGCCTGTGTAGAATGTCGTCAGAAGTACGTCATCATCATCGGCAGAATTTTTTCAGCACAATTTTAGGTATCTTATGGTGTCCAGACCAGGCAATTTAGGTTTTATTAAATTATAATTATATAAGAAACCCAAAAAAATTACATAAAGTTTATGGTTCATGCTTTGCTTGTATTCGCCATCTCTGTCATAGATTCGATCTTTTTTTATTGCTTTCTTTAAGCACAAGTTCCCAAAATGAAATACTTTCTGAAATATTTGCAAGGTTCATTCGTGCTATTTGCTGAATAATTTAGGTATTTAAGTCAATTTTATAATTTTGTCAATAGATAAACGTTGTCTAAGTTAAATGAAACTTTGTCCAAGTTAAATGGAACCTGGTCTAATTTAAATGAAACCTGCCTGGCCTAGTTTAAGTGAAGCATCGTTTATAAGTTAAATAAAATTGTGTGTAAGTTAGGTGGACCCCTTTGCAAATAAAGTCAAACCTTGTCCAAGTTAAATGAAACTTTGCCCAAATAATTGTAATTAACCTGAATGACATTAAATTATCCCATGACAATTGACCAGGGGAGAAGGTTCTTTTATATGAAATGTCCGATTTTGAGATACACAGTAAAAAATTTTTACCTCCGTTCGATGGCAACAAATTGTGCCACCCGTTTTATGTACATTTACCTGGCCAAAGGTAAAAAGAAATAAGTCCATTCTAGGAGGGAATTTCTATTCCATTTTTTTAAGGTAAAAGTAAATTACCTGCAAATAATGTAAATAATTTTCAATCCTTTTTATGGATTTACTCCCGAAAATAAAGGGAATATCCATAAAGGGAATATCATCAATTCAATTTAATTTATTACCGTCGAATATGGTAAAGTAACAATAATAAAATTCCATCAAATAGTAGGAATTTCGAAATGCTTTCTAGGGATTCATTATGAAAGGAAAAAGGTACTAAATATAAAAGAAATGTTTTTTGGTAATAATTCAGAAATGCAGATCTCGGACTATCGAATCAAATGGAAGTTATTAATCGAAATTAGTTCCATTTAATTCCACGGTTTATTCTCAACGGGTTGTAAGAGTTATTATCCTTGTTATGTAAAAATCTGGGGTTTTGTTGTTGAAGAAGTCCTCGAAGGCAGATTTTATCTCCACATCATTGCGATTTACCCTTACAACAAGTAGCATATTGCAGAATTTGATTAATATGTACAGGTAAACTTGTGGAAAAATATTTATTCCTTATGGGACTACTGATTTAGTCTATATTCTGTGCTCTAAATATTAAACATTCCACAAATGTCACCATATAAATGAATTTGTAAAGAGTTCAAAAATTTATGATTTACAAAGAACAGATATTATCTTTAATAATATCATTATTTTCAATGGAATCAATAATCAAAAGTATTGTAATTTGCAATAATAAGCTAACGCTGCTAAGATAGGCATCATTCGAAGATTTTGTGCTAGAAAGATATATATTCCATTTACAATAATCTTAGCAGGGAAAATTTTAAATCAGTTATGATGACCTAAATTAGTTAATGCCCAGATTTGCAATACAAAAAATGTTAATTTTTCACCTACTCCAAGCATATGTCCTTGTAGGTTATGTTATTCAATTTTTCTAGAAGTTCACAACATTACCTACGTAAGCACCATAATTGTATTCAGAGGCCATGAATTCATGTAAATGTTATGAAATTAACGCCATACTGCAAAATTATTCAAATTAATTATTATACAATACGAAAACGTGAGTACAAAATTCAAAATGATACAGTTTCACTATTCATAAAGACACAGTAAATTCTTTGAGAAAAAAGCCTATCAAATCGTCCGTGTTTTAGTGTCTCACTTCTGACAATCAGGAACAAATATTACTAATGGATTAAAGTAAGATTTACTAAGATTAATACTCCAAAGCTATCATGAGTAGGTAGTTCGGATTGTTACGATATTTCAAGGCAGTTTAGGTAGGCCGGTCAAAAATTACGAAAAGGTAAAAGACACATCAGTGTCACACCGATGAATCAGAATATGCAAATGCTGTACGTTGGGTAGCATGGATAGGTCATCAATAGTAGAACAGACCAGATTAACTATGCGAAATGAGATTGTGTATAAAATAGTGCATAACATCGATAATATCTGTTGCATGACGAATATTAAGGTTCTCTACTGGTTCAATGCCTTCCGGCAAAATAATAACTTTAATTTTAATAAAAATGACTTTGCAATCTTTGACTGAAATGCCAATACCTGCCGGAGACATGCAAATACGCCTTAGAATTTACTTGCTGCCTATCCACCAGGCAGTATTGAACCTCACTTCTTTTCAATTAATTCTTGTCACGTGTCAATTACCTTGGGGTTATTGTTAATAGTTCCGGATAAGATACACAAATCTTTGGTTTAATGATGTTACATCAATTGAGTTAGGGTAATCCGTGCCTAAATTACTGAGGAAATGAGTTAATAATTAACTGAGCACGTGTGTAATTATCAAAAGTTTGATTCACTGCTAGATAGTAAAATTTTGGGTGTTTTTCGTTTTGACTTTAGGACTTTGTCCGGTGATATTGTAAATTTCTTTTAAATTAAATTACTGTAGCTCCTTGTAAGAAAAATAATATAAACCGGACATAATTTTAAGTATCGCAGCAAGTCCATGACCCTGAAAGAAAGTAAAAATCTCGTTGCGGCGCAACCTTTCCACTTTTACTTTCTCTCATTATGTAAGCGTTGTGCCGGGCAGATAAAAGTTCAAAGTCGTTGTGTAACCTGTAGATTTCTTGGAGTAGATATGCAAAATTTAAGACCTCTTTCCGATTTTCATAGTGCATCCAAATAGAATATGTACGGCAGTGCCATCATGGAGGTAACTTTGATTCATGTGAAAGCCTATTCACAGGCGACTTACAAAGCTCAACAGGGTGATTTTGAATAGAGATTGATAAAATTAAAAAAGTTTACTGTTATAAACCAGTATTAAAGTTTGAAATTTAAAAGCAGAAACATCAGTAAAGGTAGATTGTCGCTGGCTTTTAATAAACGGGCCTTTATTTCAACAGATACCAGTCGAAGATACCAGTCAGAAGCTCACTTCTGAACTAGATCAGACTAAATTTAATCAAAGCTCAGGTTTAGCGCTTTGACTCGATGATCGTTACATATTGTAAGGGCTTCACAGTTTTGCAAACTACAGTGCCCTTGATTTTAATTAACGTAGCAAGCTTACTTGCACGAATCACGTTTTTTCAGTTGTTAAAAATGCGACGAAAAACTTCAGCGATATAAAAAATATTTTATTCTATCTTCAACTTGAGTACAATAATTTTAATATTTGAACAGCAGCAGAACGTACTACATTTTCCGTAATGGGTTAAATTGAAATATGTCATATTAAACGTTGTAATGAAAACATTAAGTGTCAATACCTTGGAGCAGCGAAGTAATGTTAGCTACATATCGCTATTTAATTACAATAATTGCCTCTTTAATTATAATTGTGTATGCTTGGAAAGTATTTCCTTAGGTATTAAGGTACATTTGTATAGGATATTATTTTGTCAGAAAAAATGGTTACTTAAAAATTTTCCTTGTTAAGTTTTAGTAGTAGGTACAACCCCTCAATTATGGGATCAAAATGCAATAAACGTTTTTCATTGTCTCAGTTCTTGGATTAGATTCAATTGTTGAGACTACTGCTTGAACAATCAATTTGTATGATGTTCTTGGTACAGAATCTAGCTAAGCCCCGAACATGGTACTTCCCCTTCGCGGAATGTAGAGAATTTATTTATGTAACAGAGGACGATCGCTCACAAATTAGATTACGACATTGCACATAATTGAGACTCACGAAGATATTCTGGTTAATTAATAAAAACTTTGCGCATTAAATATAATTCTATAGGGGAACAAACGAGGGAGTTATTTTAGCATGTCCAAGAAGGTCATGCATGATTTGAATTATTGAAAACCACACTCACTATTTTCTGGCACCTACAATTTAATTTGAAAAAAATTGGAGCTGATATGAATAATATGAGGCCAGGTAAACGCTTTGATAAAATTCAGAAAATCTAAAAATTTAAATAGTATAGGAGTCTAATTTCAGCACTCTCCTTGGATGGTATAAATAAACACTTCTCAGCGCCGCGATAGAAAAGCAATTTCTTGTAATTAGCGACAAGGATATTACTTAATTCAGCATTTAGACTTTTTGCAAATACCTATAGCAGGTAATGTAAGATTATTTAGTGAAATGGAAAATGACGAAGTTGTCCATAGTACCTTTTATAAATCGTCAAACACGTCGTTTTAGTTGGATTAAAGATTACAAGTCCAATCACACGTTCTCTGCAAGATATTTTTCAGACGATAGACATAATTCTCAATAAGCTTGTCTAGGTAGATCTGTGCATTGTTGGCGTAAAAATGAATTTGCATATACTGTACGTAAGCAGGGAAATCACAAACCTATAAAAAAAAATAAATAAAAATTGCTCCCAGAATAGCATCCTGAGGTACACCATTCTGACGTACATTTCAGAAATGATTTTTTTTCTGGGCAATTTTCAGTGAAAATCTAACAAATTGTAAACGGGAAAGTAAAATTAATTTCTTCAATACTATTACTGGTATAGTCTTATTTAAATTGTATTTATTTTTTCACAATTTTTAGCACCTTAAGAAGAAAAATTGCCCTATGATTTTGATGACAAGAGATCTGAAATACAACCACCTGATGGTGACACCGTGGCTGGACATATCCCAACAAACATTGAGGAAAGCTTTTAGGTGGAATGGGATGATGCTTCTGATTTTGAATGATAGCATTGTAAATACATATTATCTTCCTTAGCACCATATGGTTGTGCTGGGATCTATTTATCTAGAGATAGTATTACAAATTCTAGAGATTCAGCTGATTAAAATAGCTCACGGTCTTCTTCGATTACAGCTTCGTATAAAATTTCAGAATGGCTATAGAGTTCCAAAGCGCAGAACCATATGGTGCCATTGGGGAAGCATGGTGAAGGAACTAATCAAGAAATGGGTCACAATGGGACACAGAACAATAAAATCGGTGGAAAAATATGGGGCCAGACCGACCAGAAGAAAAGTTCTAAGCATAGAGCGAGAAAAACTCAGCTTTGAATATCACCTCAAAAGGATGATGATCTTAGAGGAAGACAATCAAGATTGTGTTTGGATAATACTGAATGGGCAAAGAGCTTTGTATGGCAGGAGAATGTCTGCACCATTGCCAGGTAAGGGAATTGCTTAGAAGCAGTCCGATGCAAATTAGCTGCACTTTGACCCACATGGCAGAGCGTCAGTATGCTAAGAAAAACAACGCACTATTGTTATCGGTTAGGATTAGGCCTTTGTGGTTGGAAGAGAAGATTTCCCTTCACATTGTTAAATAACTGCAGACAAAGTTCTCCCACCTTCTGGTTATCTTCTTGGCTTGCTTCCAGGACAATTTCAGGCTTTTTGATGTACGTAACCAACCTTTTTAATTCTGTCTGCCACTAGGCATCGTATGAGCTTCAATTTTAAGATTTTTGGAATATAATTGTAATTTGGAGTTTTACTTACGAAAAAGAGAGCTTTCAATTTTTTTTAAATACTTTTTTTCTAAATCCTGGATTTATTTTCTGTTTGCAATACAAAATTAGTAGTGTAAATTTTGGAAGGTACCGACCTTTACATCTAGGCCAAACATTCACAATTCTTAATTCAAAATGTTTCCATGAATGTGTAATTCACCTTTTATGTGTTGACAAGATCTGGACAATAAAAGCCATGAACACAGTGAGACATAGAGAAATGCATCATCATAATGCTTTACACAAAGATAATTACCTAAACATGGCCACCTGGAAATGCTTGCACATTGCACCCTTGGTACTTACACTTTAGAATGGCAACATTTTGTAGTCATTGACACACCAGAGTTTGGAATCTGGTAGGTATTTATATAATAGAAAGTGCTCTGGAGATTTTACTTGTTAAATTAATGAACTATTCAGTGCAAGTACATTAGATCTGGGGCACAGCGACTAGAAATTGTAACAAAACTGACACAATTGCAATGAATTTAGTGAATTTCAATTGTAAGTAGCAGCACACTATTTCACTGGGTTTCACAAGCACTAATTAACGTTCACGAATTGAGGTCATTAGTCAAATAATTGCTTTAGATATTTGGAAAGTTGACACTACATGAAATATTTGAGTACCAAAATTGTAACATTCCAGCTACAGTACGCGTTCTAAATAAACTAACTTGCTTGTGTTCATAAAGTTGTAAACAGTTCAATAACGACTGTTCTTCGATGTATCCGACAGTACTTCCGTTCTGAACTTCACAGTTGACAGGTTATCGTTACCTGTGTGCAGACATGTGTTCATAGCCCCCTTTCCTACCTTCGAACGCAAATAAGAGTGGACAATTGGGGAAATCAACTGACACTGGTCAACATAAAATGTATTAGTATTACTTTCGGGCAGTGAGTTTTATAGACGGGGACAGAAATTTTTTAGGGTTTCTTAAATTCATGTCCGTATCTTAAAAAGGAACGAGTAGTACATTTTATTCCGGAAGGAATTGAAAATTAATAAAGTCATTAACCTTGAAAACGTGTGTTTCATGTTGTAATGTAAATTTTGATAGTGCAAAACTAATATGATATAAATGTCTTACCTGGTTGGGGAAATTAAAGATAGCCCGCTCAAATCGATTAATAGCAGATTATCACAGGTCTCAGTTAGCATAATCCATATCGTTTTTTTCCGCTCTTTAGGTAATCCTTAAAATATTTACGAATTGTTTGAAGGGCTTCGGTTAATGTCATTTCTTGGAACACTTTTCTTTGACCTTTTTCTTACTATGGAAACTTTCTTCTTATGATATTGATTTTCATTGAATATAAAATGTTTTGGTTCTGCTATCGTATCGATAGGCCTTAACGAAATCACACAATCAGTTAAAATACGAGAGGATATTGAAACGGCTGTTGAATGCAGTGATATCGTCATATCATGAAAGCTGCCCCTCAAAGCAAGCAGGAACAAGTTGGTAATTCCACCATGGCAAAATTAAGGGCAAACCTGTCGAATTTTCAACAAAGCTAAGGGGAAAGAGAAATCTACGGAGGTAGCTCTGCTAACATCTTACAGATAGCATAGCGGATGCAATCGACACGAAGGAAATTGCTCTTTGACCCTTTTTGGACATTGAAACTGAATTTGATAACACTTCCGCGGAGTCGATTATATACCTGCCTTAGTCAGGCACGCCGTGAATTTTATCTGTAATAGATGGATCCTAGCCATGCTTGCAAAAGGGAGAATTTAAACTGAGTTGTTTATTGAAATACTGGTAATATGTGTCACAAAAGGGTGGCCGCAAGGTGTTGTTCTATTACCCCTTCTATGGTCCGTGCTGGCCGACGACTTGCTAGTCCAATTGGCTGGCATAGTAACTTTATAAAATTCAGTATTTCTAATAAACTTCTATCATTGTATAGCGTTATAATTTTCTTGTTGTATATAGAAGATGAGAAAATCAAATACTATCACTTACCTTAAAAATCTTGATCCTTTAGACAGTAAATAAACACCACCTAGAGCTCCTAATGCAATTGAAATTCCGATGAGAATATTAGCTCTTGTATGCGCTATTTCTCCTAAACTTAGCTTCATCGTA
>QYTT01093302.1:47067-62779 GCA_006980735.1 Dasypogon diadema
AACGCTAACCGCTTATCGGAAGCAGTCTCATAAATTACCTGAATCCTAATTACAATAATTTTAGATAATTTTGCGGCAATCGAAGGTTACAAATTTGTAAGTCGATTAAAATTGCACACGTTTTCATTTGAGAGTTGTTTTTTTACATAAAAAGCTCCGCTGAGAATGTCTACTTTTGCACATTCCTATCTTAATGAAGCCTTTTTATTTTTGCATTGCAAAGAATTGCAAAAACCAAAGATCTAAAAAACGTAAATGAAAGAAACATAGGTGCCATAAATTTGTAGTAGGGATGGAATTTTTACCCAATTTTATATAAGCACAAGGACGAGTATCTTTACTTTTTGTAGGGTGTAGCCAACTCTCAGGAGAAATCCTATGATGCTATAGTGCAGCCCTTCGGGAGAAGAATGTAGGAAGGGGAGGTAGGGAGTTAACATCTCGAATGAAGTTGTCGGTGTACATTGTCGGTGTAGGAGATGGTACTCTGTTCCATATTCGTGTAGTTCTGCTCAAAAACGACCTAGCAGAAGTTATCGGACCCGACACAGTCTACGGAACGTCCTGAACATACTAGGGGTTTCCCAAATGAACACAACGATTCGTTACCATATTACGAAATGAAATTTTATTATTTCCACGTAGAGATTAATTAGTATGTACCTGAATCGCATTAGCCTATAATTCTGGCTTTAAAATGAGATACAACCCATTTTCTGCACTTTATTATGAAATGTCCATTTTTGTATACTGAAAAAGTAAATGGTTATAATTTTAAAATTATCCAATTTTATTCATTAAAATAGTCTTGGTTAGGATCAGCTGTTTGTAGCTTTAAGGAAATTCGGGATTTTCAAGCTTAAAAACTGCTCGAAGGTCGAAATTACTTCGGAGGAGTTCTTATCTCTTAAATAATTACCCAGACTTCTGACTGACCAAATGGTAGCCTGTAAGCGAAAGCTATAGGGAATATTGTGAGTTAAGTGGGAGAGTTTTTGTATGATCCGTTGTGCAGGATGAGTTCTAGCGATATCGCCCAGGAGGATTGGTACACATCTATTTTTTACGGTGTAGCACAAACAAATAATAATGAGCAAATAGTGTTGCCCACTGTCTACCTCCTAAATGAGGAATTTAACCCTGCAATCTAATTACTTTCTTTTTTTACTAAGCCCTATCACTTCCAGATTATAGTCTGCAAACAGCTTACCTTATTATATCCCACAAATTTCAAAAAAAATATTCTTTTGATTTCTGAAAATTTGTAAAAATTTTATAAACTTTTAGATCAAACTATACATATGCCATAATATTAAAATTGCATACCTTTAGGCACTTTAAAAAGCTTAAGTTGCTAATGTCTCATATTAACAAACACTCAAAGAAATTTAATTTGTTTAGTTGAAAGGCTTTAATATAATAGTGAATGATTTTAAATCTGTTCGCACTCTTGGTATTAGGAGGAGTATTCCACGTGTAGAGGTGAAATAACTGGCGACCGTAAAATGATTCTAAAATACAATTTAGTGAACCATTTATTTATTTTTTATTGTAAATAAATATTCAATTTTTGAGAGTAATTAAACCAAGATAATGGTTAAGACCCCTCTTTGTGCCGTACAACTTTTGTCTCAAACGTTTTGTTCGAAAATAGTTTTTAGTAAATTATTAGTTTGGTCCTTAACTTCACATCCCCTCAACTTCCCATCCACTCATCTTCTTCGCAACTTTCACTCTTTCATTCTTCCCATCCTGCCGTCTTCCCATTTGGCAATGTTCCCCTTTTCCAGCCTTCCCGTCCACCATTTCCCAATTTCCCAACATTTTATAATATGTATAGAAGCGAAAATACTCATCAAGAAATCTCCGGAACTATAAATCCTACAAACTTGAAATCTGTCAGGTAGGTTCCTTATAGGACGTAGGCATAAGCTGAGGAAGGATCTCTTGAAATTCAGGCTCTATAACTGTACATTTTTAAAAGTACTCATCGAGACTAATCTTCTGATACCGATCTTAACTGGAAAACATGGAATGAAAAACTCGCGATTTTCTCTAGGCTCCTTCTTTTTTAGCATTCCGGAGGTGACATTTTCACTAATTTTTTAATTACTCTGAAATAAATTATAGTGCAGGAGTAGGGGATATGGCTTTCATTCTCAGCCGCGGAGAGGTTCACAAAGTTTCATTCCAATCCGCCAGATGGCAGTTTACCTCCAAAGTTCTCTAATTTTGTTCCATCCAATTTTACAGCCGATTTTAACCAAATTCAGTATTTTTGCCGTCCTTTTGTCATCCCCTATTTAAATTATAAGCAACAGGAATTAGAGGAGATTGATATGTCTAAGTCTGAGCCAAGTTATTCCGTTAGCTCTAATATGGAATTTTTTAACGTATTAAAGCACTCTTTTAGCACTCTGCCTATTCAAATGTCTCACCAATATGAAAAGAATCCAGAGATGTAGAAAATATCATACACTTTTAAATCTGGTAAAAGAAATCTTATCAGTAATCGACCCATAGCAAATTTATTGGTCACACCTAAACTGCTTGAAGCCATTGTTTGTGAGCTTTTGTATTTTAACTATAAGAAAATTGTCATCCCTAATCAGCATTGCTTCGTGAAGAGAAGACCAACAACAACAACAAATTTACAACTTTTTCGTCATTTTGCACAAAATTTTTCGAATCAAATAATTTTTACTAATATGTATACAGCGATTTTAGGAGCTTTTGACAAGCTCTCCTATTAGCCATTGCTGTACAAAATGTGAGCCCTTGGCTTTCGAATATAATTGCTTAACACGTTCACGCCGGCATGACCCACCGGTGGGTCACGCGAGAACTTTAAGAGAAAATTACACGAAAACCTAAATACAAATTGTGGAAGCTCTCTTACTAATAAATCCCACATACTCTTACGAAATTGTAGCCAGCTCCTAGCTCTGGTGTACCACAGGGAAGTCATCATTTGGGTCTTTTTCTTTTAATTTTATTCATAAATTATATTTTTACGTACATAGTTGCTAGCTCCAATCTACTTAATAATAAATGTAAAGTCTTTTTTTTTCCTCCGCGAGCTAGTCGCTCAAGTTTTTAACTACATATAGCATGAATAACTTTATCCTTCACAGGATGAATAACGCAATCCTGTTTGGTTTCCTTCATCTGAAACACACTCTGGTAGGGTTGCAGGCGTGCAGAAGATATTCTTGATTTTCACTTTGAAGGATCTAGAGTGGTAATATGCCTTTAATCTCCGACAATATGTGGACAGGTTGAAATTATTACAACTATCTACCTTTCATATCAGAAGAAAGATATTGGTCGTTCTCATTTCTCAACTCTTGAGAAGTGAAATCAGCTCTCCATAACTTCTAGAGTTTATTATCATTACTTTCAGATCACGAAACCTATCATCCACTAGTTTCATCTACTTGCCACAATATTTTCAGTTAGTTTGAGTTCATAACATTTTAGAGGATCTATTGTATCTCATTGTTTGAAGTTAAGTAAGAAGATTTTTCTTAAAAATTATTGCTGTTCTAAATTTGTTCTTTTTTCGTTATAGATAGAAAATCGTGATATAGAAACATAATTTTAGTTGCCGTCGAAAACAGAAAATAGTTTGGGTACTCCCCTTAAGAATGCATTACACTGTTGATGGGGAAGCCCTAACTACTTTGATATTTTTTCTTTGTTTCTAGTCCTCTATCTTACCAAATGTCACTCGCCACTAATTTAGCTGTTTCGATCTATTTTTTAATCCTATAAATTATCTAAAATGTATACAAAAAACATGGAAATGCAATTTTTGCACAAATGTACATTTCACTGAAACGAAGTAGAAAATTTTCCACCTTCATTACCTGAATCAACCAACTCTGAACAGATGACGACACCACGTGAGCACGTGTAAATAAAGCTTGCTTGAAATGAATGAATTGGGAGCACTAAAACTACATGGGAACATAAAGATGACGTAATGGCAAGGCTGCAACCCCCCAGTCTATACGTATATTGCCTAAAGGGTTTGGGTTTATTTGTTCCTGCGCAGTGACCAGTATCCAGTAACCAGCATCCAACATCCCTTCCTGTTGTCAGAAGATTCTTTAGTTCAAGATGTTTTCTTGTACACATATTTTTCGATTTCTGCATCTCTGATTTATTGACGGTTCCTCAGTTTATTTAGCACATTCACATCTCTCAGATGCTTGGTTTCAAATCGGTCCAGCTGAGGTTGAGGAATATTTTTTGCTCCACTTTTTGCATTAACAAGGAAGAGAGATTACCGTGAATTGTTATTATCCAATCAGTGATTACTCGCTGTCATGTGCGTTGGCAAAGAATAGAAGCTACCGTCAAAACCTCGTTTCTTCCAGCAGTCCCCAGTGTCAGTGAAATTCTAGATCTCGGAAGTTACAGTCGCTACGGGGGATATGCTTTAGATTCAGGTCCAACGATGACCACTTCTCGAGTGGTTGGTTAGATATTGGTACCTACAGCATAGTGCAATTATTTGTGGAAGTGATGTGAGTGGATCGTTTAAACTTGAGTGGTTCTCCAGAGTGGTGCTTTCAACCCCTGCTGTTCAGTTCGATTAAATGGGGTTTTCTTTCCATTGAGGTTCTCGTAAAGTCAAGTTCAATATAAAGTTAAGCTATTTGCAGAACCGCGGATTTATTCTCTGTTCAACTCTTTTGTAATAGGTTTGAAAAATGATATAGTCGCGTGTGAAGCGGATTGATATTATAAAAGCTGGGATCGGTGTTTCAAAGAATCCCCAGTTAGTGTACTATTTATTCATAATATTTAAACGACAGTAAAGAAAACAAGATAAGCCGAACATCAAAATACGCTCGAGCAATAAAAATTTAAAAGGCAAAAGAAAATAAACTGAGCCAAGTTATTGTTTGCAAAACGAGCACGACATGTGATACAAGACATTCCCTAGATTTACCTGCAGATCACTTTTATCAATGACTCGTGAAGCACTCTATAAAGGTAATTGGCTTTAAGTTCTTGAATAAACAATATACAGAGCAGCAGCAATTGTCTGAAGTAGACAACGACGAGTCTTTGAACTTAAATTACCGCAGATTATCCGAAAATCTTTTTATGGCTGGATTGTGTTGCTTATCTTTCCTTGCCAGGGCTATGACTAAGCTGACCTAGTCCTAATCAATTGATAAAAGGCTTGCTATTTCTCAGGCAGACATGGAAAAATATTTTAAAAAATTCCGAAGCAAACATTAGTTTTGTTTACTATATATGGCCCCGTGTCTTGAACTTTTCCAGTGGTTTCAGACGGAAGTGTTGATAAAGAGTTTTTCAATTTTATTTCAGAGCTTTCGATCCAAATTGTCGCAAGCGAATTAGATAAGGAAATTTGAAAGATATTTAAATTTAATAGTGACCCCTCCTACAATGAAATGTATTATTTACTTACATTGGCAATTTCGTAAAAGTGTTATTAAAAAACGGTCGATAGGACTTCTTTATCTTGCTTCACTTTTTTATTTATTTATTTGTTTTTTCCTTCTTTTTTTGCTGTGTTTGAATATGTTTCATGCCGAAAAGAAATGTTACTTAATTAAAATCATTTTTTTCCGAACCAAGAGCGTAGCAGAAAATATTTAATAAAATTATTATTAGTTAAGATTTTAATAAAGAAGTGTATCGAAAATAAATAAGTATTTGTCGTTCAGTGGTTTGAAATGCAAGCGTGATTTAGATACGAATTACCTAACTTTAATTTAATTTAATTTAATTTTTCGTCTACAGAGTTAATGTTTAACAGACTACACATAAAGATAACTAAATAATTTTAAGATAAGGAAAACGTGCAGAAAACAAACAGTTA
This sequence comes from Dasypogon diadema, assembly GCA_006980735.1. Lineage (NCBI taxonomy): Eukaryota > Metazoa > Arthropoda > Insecta > Diptera > Asilidae > Dasypogon > Dasypogon diadema. Next base: position 52,931 of record QYTT01093302.1, read on the forward strand.
CAAACTAATTAAAAAACGAAATTAATACAATCCATTAGAATTTCAATCTAAACATTTCAAATAAAATCATCCTCAATAATTCTCTAGAATCACATAAATTAATATTACAATAAACTGAATTGAATATTATACAAGTTTGAGCTATTGTCTCCCCAATGCTGTAGTTAGTTCCGTGATAAGATATTAATATAAGAACTGCCGGGAACATACACGTCATTCAGCTGCGTAAATACTTAACATAGATAATAACTCTGACAAATTAATTTTACCACACAAAATATCTCTTATGAATATTACTTGAGTGATAGCTCTATGAGATTGTAAAGACTCTATACCAAAAAGTTGACACCTTGCTCAGTAATTAGATAAGTTGTTTGAATTGTTTTTGAACTGTCAAACTTTCTGAACAGAATTCCATATCCATATGTTCGAGACATATTCCAGAATAGATTGAATCAGGTATAAATATAAGAACTTTTAAATAACCAACCATAAAATATTAGATGCTTTATTTATACCGCAGTCGAAATCTGCAATGAAGCACATTTTTGTGTCAAATAAAACACCTTAGTATTTAATATGAGTAACCCTTATAAATTCTTGACCATTAATGTTAATCTACACTACTGAAGGTCGACAATATTCTGGAAAAAGGCACACATTTGCTTTTACCGGGTTTATTTCTAGAGCATTAATTAACGGATATTAATTAAATAATTAACGGATTTAAAAGCCTTTAAGTCATCACCATAGAGAACAAAATGATAATTTTGAAAGCACTCCCCAATGTATTGATGAAAATATCAAAGAGAAAGGGTCTTAAGTGACTACCTTGAGGAACCCGAGAAATGGCATGAATTTCTCTTGAGATATTATTTCGTGTTCTTTACATTGTTTGTGAGCTTTATTCTTAACATTTTTAGGTGTCAGATGCCCTTTCGTAAACCAACGTGGGTGCAGTGAATTAGTGATCATTTTTACTGAGGCATATTCGTCAAATCTTTAAAATTTCATCATGTCGCTGGTAAAGGGTAATATTCACTAAATCATATCTTCAGCATTATCGTGAAAAGCATGCAATTTTATGATGTATAATTACTTGCCGCATTCTGTGGTAATGCAGAAAGTAATGTCTCTATTACAATTCTTTTAATTCTTTCTTCTGATTACCAGTAACGGCCTATGAAAGGCCGTGCATACCTGTGACACTTCTATGTTAATTGTAATGAACAAAATAATGCCGCCGGTAATGTATGGTAGTTACAAAATCATGCATTTCACATTAATGTGGAAGCTCTTGCTTTCTCTACGGTTTCTGAGTGGCTACCTCTATAACCCAACCCATCATCATTTAAGCGAACAAATTGTAGGAATTCTTCACATCTGTTATCTGTGCCACTGTTTTTTTAAGGTCTGTGATAAGTACTCGCGCCATAGGTGGTGATGAGTGTGATGTCGTCCATTCTACAGTATTGCACGATCGTTGATCGTTTCCAGAATGATAAACAGATGGTAAAAATATTTCCTGTTTGTCATTGTAAGTGTTTTCTAACAATAATAGCCATTCTGGGTCTATTAAAACTTTTCTCTTTCCTCTGCATTCTCAATATCGTTCCATTAAATTAGGAACACCTGCAGGTATCTAGTTAATCACATTTTGAATCATGACTCTAGCTTTTTTCTTTTTTGAAGAAGACGGATATTTAAATTCAAGCCAAGCACGTAAAACTGAATAAAATTATATAATTCAAAATCCCCCGAAAAATCTAGATATTTGCAGTTAATTCTGGGAACCCTAGCAGCGACCTTGTACTATCTCTCAAATCTGTGCACATTTTTAATCCCTTTTGTTAATCTCGAAAAAATCTCCTTACTAACATATTATTATGAAGGTACATATTACACGAGATACCGTAGAAGCTCTCTGTTACAAGTCTGTTTGCCTTATTCCCTTTTTATTTTCAAACAGATTTAAACTATACCCTTTGCGCTTTTGTCTAGTAAAAATCGATGTAATTCTTCAATTATTAAAGTCGAAATAAGGGCGTTTTTGTTTAAATCCAGATAAGTGCAACCTGCATCCTTAAGCAGTTTAATTAATCGCCATAATCTTTAGATGCATAATTTTGCTGGCAGACATTGTGATAATTATGCCCCATATCCGTAGAGATTACTGAAGGACAATCCCTGAATGCATCCTTTTGGAGAGTTTAAGGAATTCCGGATTAATTGTTTGTGCGGTAGGGTTCAAGACTGAAGTCGTTATAAAATTCCTCGGATCGTTTAAATCTCAATTGGGTAAAGTTTTTAAAATTGCTTGTTTATAAGAAGATGAGCAATCACCTTATATTATAACATTAAAACCACTTCTGAAAATTTACTCTATGAAACCGCACAATCTTTTGTCTGTCTACCTTCTGAATAAATAACGAAAAACTTCTGGCATTAAAATCATTTCATTAATTTAGAAAATCGCCGCAATTACATAAAAAGTAATGAAGCCAGAAACAACCGAGTTATTGAATTTAACCGGGAGGATACCAGAGCTAGATTTATGACACTATTCTATAATACGTGATTCCACATCGTCCGATGGTATACCTCAGATTGAATGGTGAAGCTCGAATGTATCTCCGCATCTCTGGCCATAAACTTGTTCAATTATCTTGTTAGTGCAGCTCAAAGCTTTTGGCTTAGTGTGGTGTAGGTGGGTGGTTTTTGTTCACTCTCCTGTCGATTATTTGGTTATAAATTTTCTTTTTGGAAATGGTTTCTACTGTGATTTCAAGCAGTACCTGTTGGAATGTACTTCTTTTTGTAAATACTGCAGAGTATACAAATTAATTTGCCAGAAATGGTGATTGTCATTTATTGCTTATGCGTCGCCTCGATCTTGTTCTTTTATATAGGAGTATATTATAAACCCGATATATTTGATAAAAACTTGTTTATATTGAAATTTTGTAGGCATATTTTCATTTAGTAAAGTATCATTTGCGGTTAGTCGTTAACGTGTTTTTTGTAAATCTCAGGAAAGCATATCTAAGAGTAGTAGCAAGTCGGTAGTTATCTTTAACAGGCAGTTGGTATTAGAACATACTCATAATTAATAGGTAGGAGCAATTTATTTTTATCTATTACCGGATGTGAAGTGTTAATAAAAGCGAGTGCTGTTAAATATATTTGATAAATGTCAGAGAATTATTATGTATGTTGGAGTCGAATATTGGCCAACACTTCATATGGGACGCTCATATTGAGGGCTTCAATAATAGAATCTGAAGATGCTTGCTCACATTCTTCCACATTAGCTGCATTTTGCCCTACTATATAATGAGGCTGATTTACAAGGCATTTGTTGAGTACGGAATATCTGCATAGGAACTTACTGTCAAGAGCTACTTTATATCAGCCGAGCTGGATCTTACCCACAGTGACTGAGAAGCTATGATGTAATGGCCTATTGAGCGTGAGGCCATTGCCCACATACGTATATATAATAGCACTAATCTTATATTATGATGACACATACAAAGTGCCAATTGAGCATGAGAGACGGACAGGATTGCAGGTAGAGTAGAAACAAAACCAAAACCAAAACACAATTATAACGAATAAGGAACAACGAATAAAAATTTTCGCTGTTAAATCTTTTAACACGAGAACAACCGAACTGCTCAAAACAGAGATAGAAATAATATGCTGCATAATGCAAATGAAGGAGAGGTTAGGGGTCAAAATGACCTCTCTGGTAGTTCTAGTATTAAAGCAAGCTAATAAACAAAAAAATGAACAAATTTGGAACTGCCAACTTACAGCGAATGGAGAATTGGTTACCCACTTCCAACCAGTTTCTATTAGTTATCGTTCAATGGAATACCGCCAAAAAATTTGGGCCTGGCCACCAATAAAATAATCAACAATTCACTTGTTAACATAATTTAAAGAAGAATAAGAAGTGGGTGTTTTCGCGTTTGGTTGCACATTATTTAAAAGATGGATTTCGACGAGAAATAATTTGAAATAAACTAATTAAATACATCCACTTATCTCGTGTAGACAAATGTCAAGTTCCTGGCATTCGGCATTTCCGGTAATTGTGTTTGGACGCTGAACGACTCACAACTTTGATGGCGAATTTTCATCGATAGTTATTCGCTGTTCGCACAATTCGCCGGTATTGTGTTAAGGGTATGATGTCGTTGTTGCTTGATGAGTGATTATTAGTGGCTTTTCCATGTGAACTGGATTGGAAATGAGAGATAAGAGTTCATTAATTAAAAGGCAGAAAAAAGTGAGTGACAATACAGAATCTTGTGGTACACCGGCCATGACGCTACAACAGTTGGAGATAGCAGCGCCCAAAGTGCCCAAATGCTGAAAGTTTGGCTGCAAGAGTACAATATCAGATTCTGTCAAAAGCCTTCGAGATATTTAGCGCAACCACTCCCGAATTACCAAAATTATGGAGACACTGATGCAAGCGCTCGTTAAGGAACTTCTTTTAGGAACTTGCCGAGTATAGGAGGGTTTCCATAATGACGGAAAAATATACGCATTTATAAATCTAATCCCTGCCACCAATCTTTGTTATTAAAGTAATTAAAGTGTTCCAAATTTGGTGATTATCGTCGGATATTTAACTATACCATAAAAAGGATCTAATACTATCGAACACTATTAATATAATAACGTTTGTAGTTTTTCCCAAAAATGATCTCAATGTGTAATTATAAGCTGGCATTTGCATTTGGTTAGCTCACTGTGAGATGTATCTTTAAGATGTTGGAATATTTATACATGCACTGATCACATTCTGTCCATTTAAAAAATGCTATAAAATACTTGAACTTCTTGCAAACTAGGGCTTCATAATTTTATCTCGGCCATATCAATATGTTTTTTTTGTGAAATACCTTTTTAAGTATTTACTAACATAACGTAAGTGCTCATTTCCTACCGGTGAAATTTTTATTTTTGGTATTATTTACATGCAAGCATCACATTATACGAATTAATTAATTTTTTAATATAATTACAAACGGAAGGAAATTAAAATTTGCATTTATAGTTCCATAATTCCGGATATTACAAAATAATTTCACTTTATTGCTTTTAATTACATTCTGTTATCCGGAACGAAAGTCTTAAAATGATGAGCTTCTGCTACTATGAAATGTTTGTAAGAAATAATTTTGGAACGTCTTTCAAAGTAGAATTCTAAATACAAAGAGATGCAAATAAAGATTGTATGTAAATATTTCAATTTGTAAAAACCACATTTATTTACATTTGTGTTTCCTGGTAATTCTCTTGGCTGCAGTTGACTGATAACTGAAGAATATTTCAATTGTTTTCCATGTATTTTTTTTTTAGTTTCAGCACGATATTTTAGAAAAAGTTCATCAGATGAGATAGAAATAAAAGAAATCTTACTATCTAATTCAAGTAGCTCAACTTCGATTACATAAATTATCTGTGAGATTAATCTCAAGATAGTTTTTGGATTTTCTAATTAACATTGATGGCGCAATCATTTTTCTCCGAATATTGCAATAACGAACAAGAGAGAAAATGGAAGGGAGCTCCACGATAAAAATGAATTTGGAAATTACCGGAGCAGAAATTAATGATTGTTTTGCATTGACAGCTATTTTCGGAAATCTATGCGCTTTAATTTCAGAGATAATTGTACCTAATTTAAGCTAAATTTCGTTTTTATGACCATTTCCACGGTCAAATTAATGCCAACTTTCTTGGTTGAAGCCTTAATTATGATGTTTTGAAATAAATCATCTGACTCCACAGAACAAATTGCCATTTTAAAACTTTGTAACAAAGAATTATTTCATAATTCCTTATAAAATGATGATTTAGGTATTTTTGATGGACCGAAATTTGGAAAAAAATTGAAACCCATGAACAAGATTCGAATATATTAATTTAATAAATCTTATCTAAATTAACAGGTAAACTATCCTAGTGAAAAATACCATCTATAAGGCAGGGATTCCACCCGAAATCTAAAATGATCAAAAACATGAGATAATATTATGTGAGCAAGAAAAGGGTGACAAACTTTTGTGTAGCAACTACCGGGGTACTTCCCTATTAAGCTCCACATTTTACGTTTTTTGATTATGTCCGAAGACATCATAATATACGTATTTCCTCCCCTTCCTGATTTCTTTCTATCCAAAGCTGTAATATGGCAAGGCGATTAACAAAAATTGGCACTTATCTTTTGTTTTAGATCCTTTTGAGCTCTTTTTAACCCGTCCTCCATGTACATCGTCTGTATGCTCGTCAAAGTCCTCTTCGTTCAGTCTTATCCTGTCTTCTCCTGTATTGTTATTCAAATGCACGGGCTACAAGTATATCTTCCTCCTGACTCCTCAGCGTTTTCTTCTTGGATGATACTTCCACTTTCAATCCACTGGGTATACCCTGCTTTTCGGATCACCAACAACTTATTGTTTCTCAATAACTTCACACAAAATTCACCTGCCGAGATGCCCAGATTTATTCGGTTTTGTCCCTTATTTTGGAAAAACTCCAATAACTTTCGCAATCTTTCGCTATCGACACAAAATCCTTGCCGATCGGAACAACCTGTTTCATCTTAAATTGTGAAATTTCAGGAATTTCAAAAAAGGTGGTGATTTCGACAACTGGTTTCACATGTTTCGTACAGGTGTATTTATTGCATCTGAGCTCACCTGTTGCATCTGGGGTATGCCTCGGGTTATGGATAACCGCTGTAAGTACCTAGATACTATATTATTTCTCTTGGAAAAATGAAAGCTCCGCCAGTAAAACGAAATTTTAAATTTTGCTGAGGTTGTGTCAGGTGTCACGTGTCATATTTTCCATCAGTATATATTGTTTTCCGTGGAGTGGAGAAAATAGTACCAGTGGTTGAGGCAATTTCACTGAAAAGAATTGTACTTGCGAAGCCACTGGGATGTTGCACAGTAACAATTTCATGCCAAAAATTGTGGTTCACTTGCAACATTTGTAAGGTTAAAAAATTCTCGGTCTCCTCTTCCCTAATTTCCTTCCGCCTAAGCTGTGCTGTGTGCATCATAGGGTTGTCCACTGAGCTTAGGCAATGCCTTAAAAAAATCTAGATAAATTTTAAAAATTTTTAGAAGATTAGAAAAAAATAGTACATAGTACATTGATCGCAGTAGAATCAAAATCTCAAATAAAACATACATATCTGTTACTATTTAAAAACTAATGGATTTCTCTCCTAACCTATAATAAATTACAAATCTAAAATTAGACCAGATAGATTTGTTTATTTTCTAGAACTTTTGTCTCTAGCACTTTTTCAATGCTTCACTGTTTTGATTGTGAAATATTTATTTATACATATATATATATATTTATATTTACAATAATTTTCTATTTTACATTTTTTTACAATCCTTCAAGTGTGTATATATAACCTACCACACAAGTTAGACAATATAAATAAAGCTTTAATTCCTCTTGCAAAAGTTTATATCTTACTTCGAATAGGGAATTTCGTGAATAAATAATAAAAATAAATAAATTGATATGTCAAAACCTCTCATTACAATCCATAAATTCAATGATTCTTATTAGATACAAATATTTTAGTTATATGTCAGCGATCTGAATGATTTTGGATATTAACAAAAAAAAAAGGTTAAAAACGTTTTGACACCCAGCTCGTAATTCAAAACCCCCCCCCCCATTGTGTTTCCACATGCTTACCTCTGAAAAAACTTTCCGGAAACACTACTAATTTAGAGCGCGTGAATAAACTTTGATAAGACTGCCACATAAATTTTATTGGCAATTGGCATATGTCCAAAGTTTTATGTGAACTTTTTATATGTCCATTTCTTAACTTGTGTAAGAAGCTTTTTTACTGCTTAATAAATCTTTTGCGATTATAAATTTGTTTTTCACTTCAAAACTTTAGGGGAAATGCTAGGTGCACACGTAGTAATAATAAAATTTCGTGTGGATTGCTTTCTCTGATAAAAAATTATGTAGAATTATGTAGAATTACATACTTGTTAACAGTTAAATATAAATGTATAAATAAATATTTTCGTTTTGCCTTTTATTTCGTTTTGCCTTTATTTTGTTTTACCTATGAGATTTCACTGGCTTCGACATTTTTAGATTAGAAAACTCACTCCAAAAAATGTGGAAGTACTTTCAAAATATTTTTTATTACACACAATTTTTTCAGGATGTTAATTAAATTTTTTTAGCTTCTCAAAACGAGCAACCAAAAAAGGTTATATGTACCGAATAATGAATGCTGTATATATCATAGGCAAAACCTTTAAAGAAATTGCAGTGGAACGAACCGAGAAACGCTTGGAAAGTTTATGACGCACTTCTAAGGTTATGTAAAAGTGTATGCCATTTTTTAAGCAAGCATGTCCTCTCTATTTCTTCTATCTCTATGCTCCCGCCTAATTAGAACAGCATTTTTTTCTGGAGAAATATTTAGTTTTGCAGTTTTCTATAAATTGGGAAACTTGCAATGAAATGTGAAGAAATTTTCCCCTTTTATCAAAAAAAAAAACTCACCTGCTGGACGTTCCGATACACATATCAGTGGTCATATTCATCAACGAATTGAAATAAGAAAGTGATCAAATTTTAACAGAAATGACAGTTTCTCCCTTGCAAAGACGTGGGATCCAACAATAAATAAAGTAAAAGTCAATAAAAGTGCAATGAGATATCAGGACAAAATTAGCACTTTTTGTCAAAATCTATTTCACTGCAATCAAGAAGACACTCAACAACAAGATAGATCACAACTACAACAACATAATTCTATGCTCCCGCAACAACAAACGCAGGTAAAAATCTGACACCGACACAATCTGAGGAGGTCTGAAACTTGTGGTAGCAATGCCGTCAAGTAGAATACTCACTATGTGGGATACTATAGAAATTGTGGCGGGTGAGTTCTTTAGAGGTTTGGATTAGAAAATATTTCCGTTGAGTTAAAAATTGATGTGTTTGAGCTGAAAAAAGAGTCCTTTAATTTGGAACTTGTTTTTTTCGCATATTTGAAAGTTCCATGCAAATACCAACATGCTAAGGCAGTTAGACTATAATTTCTGATATAACTACTAAACTAACAGATGTAAGGTTATCCTGTAGGATAATTCAAATAGTACTCCTTAAGGCTGCTTGAAAAAGTAGAAGTCCCGTCGAAAATGCGCTTTATAGGAACATTGTGACGTTAGTCCGTACCAAAATGATTTTTGTTATTACATATTTTCTGTATTCAAAGCAACAACTTTTCATAATTTTTAGGCCTCATAAAGTAAATTAATTCGATGGCACTTTACAAGTCGGCTACATAAATCCTAACATATCGAAATTGTTCTTTTGTTACGATGCGATACAAAAAGAAGAATGGAAGTTATAATGGAGCTGCTGATAACAATAAGCAGATGAAATTGCATGAAAACTTGAAGAGAATATTATGGCTCATGAGAATTGTTTCATGGCTGTAAGAACAGCATCTAATATGCTAATAATAGACAATAAACTTGAAAAGTTTAGCAACTGTTAAAAAAGTTGAATAACAGTACAAATCACTATTAAAGTTTTAATTAAGTTTCTTTCGCATAGGTATGCGATAAAAGCTCTCGTTAACATCACAATTGCAATTTCATTTGTTTCAATTTTCACAAGGTACGGGATTTATTTTAGCTTCACCTACGTAAAAGAAATTAGAAATTTATAAAATCAATGATTCTTTTTGTTCACACAGTCAGAATGGTCCAATGGAGCAATTAATTTTAAGGACCTGTGAAATCCAGATGAAACTAATCCCCC
>QYTT01093305.1:0-23119 GCA_006980735.1 Dasypogon diadema
CCTTTTATTGCACAGCATTTTATTCGAAAATTTCTCATTAAAGAAAATTGAGTCAAAAAGTTGGGTCTTACTTTTCGTGACACCGTGCGGATAACCTCCTCTGCTTTATGACATGTGTTGCTATATATCCCGAGGGTTAGGGTTCCAATCAAGAGGAAAATGAAATGCCTATCTGTCCACATTTAGCTAGAAAACCAGAGAAGTCGACTGTAATGATGAGGAGGTGGGGTAATCTCAACCGTTTGGGAGTTACAGGGTGATTCACGAACTCAGCATTTTCATGGTATTCATATTATTCATTTATTTTTATCTTTTGATTTGCCCAACGCAGCGACACACAACCTACGCCAAAAATCCACTATCTCAATGTCCTTACCAAAAATACCCACGATGCTTACCTACCTCCTGCCACTTAGACACAGTCACTTGCGAAAGTTAGAAATTTTCTTTTTATTTTCTATCTTTTTACATTATCCCCTAATTTTCTCTGAAATTCATGTAATTAACATCCCTGTTTTTTATTTTTATTAAATTCTCCATATTGTTACCTTTCCGAAGAGGTACAAATTTTTCTATAAAAGGGAGTCAGTCGGAAAAGATATCAATCATAGTTGAAAAACCAATCGATAAGTACGGGTGTTTTTGAGCTAAAGGTATGTCGGTATGGCGACATCTAGTTCTGAAGAATACATCCATACCACCATATCCTAGTTCAAGGACTGTTGGAAGGCGATTCTGAAAGAGGGTTGGAGTTTTGTACTTGGCTTGTCGAACGCGACATGGACATGTATACATCTGTTTCAGAAACAGAACCAAACGCGGTGGAACAGCATGCGACAACGATCTGTGAGTCTAAGGAGAATTCCTTTTCTAAAATGCAGACTCAGGGTACCACGCATCTTCCGGTGTAAATTAGCCTTCCCGTGACAATGCGATACACTCTGGCGCGGGTGACTGTCTTTCCCTGGTACTCGTAGAATCACACATGAATTGCCTAAGTATACGAGTTATATTCCAATCTGGGTCTAATAAGAGTCTTTTATATGAGCGCCAAGCCAAATAGGGACAGCTCTGGATTTATCTTCATTGCGTGATCCAACCATGCGAGCTCAATTGTTATCAGTAGCAATTCCGAAGGAGTTAGCAACTGATTCAAATGAATACGCAAAATCAAGGGCATGTCACCTGCAAAATTGTAAATTGGATTAGAGGTCATTAATGAAAAGCAGAAAGAGAGTGGGAGGCAATACAAAACCCTGCGGTACGCCAGTATTGATATTGTGAGCGTTAGAGATGACACCGTCCAGGGTGACACGTATGAAACGATCAGAAAGGAAACTACTAGTTCAAATTAGAAGAGAAGGGTGAAGACCTAATCCTGGCAATTTGGCTAAAAGGACAGTGTGTTAGACGTAGTCAAAGGCCTTCCAGATGTCCAACGCAACCACCCCTGACTCGTCAAAATTATGAAGACTGTTGAGCCAACGCTCTGTAAGGGACGTCATAAAATCGCCAGATGAACGTCCGGAACGGAATCCATATTGGCGATCGTGAACAAGATGGAATTTCTCGAGATATTTTACCAATTGTGCGTTGATAAGAGTCTCAAAATCATTAAAGAAAATCGAAGGGATAGCTATTGATCTGTGGTTACAGGGATCGCATGCCTCTCCCTTTTTGGGAATTAGCTAAACATGGAAAAGTTTCTACAATGAGGGAAAAACACCTTTCGAAACTGATAAATGGAACAATTTTCTCAGAGGTTTAGCTAAGGGAAGAGGCGTAGCGCTTGAGAAGCAGGAGCGAGATTTCATCAGGTTCGGTGGCTTTGGACACGTGGAGGTTCGCAAACCCCTTGTGGACCTCATGCGTGCGGAAATGAAGCAGTCCTTGAAGTGTGCCTTGATACTTGGCTATAATTTTGTGAATGGATTTTAACACATCCTCCTAATATATCTAAATTTTTCAATTAGGCCCATTGTTCCTCCACCCGGGGAGCTAAGAAAGCGGGACAGATGTTGTCAGCAATTCAACCATCCGGTCGACTTTGTAAAAGCTAGTATACACTCCCACCCCCTTTCGCTTGCCTGATGCAGTTCGTCAAGGAAGTAGTGTCCCAGGTGTCTGAACCTTTTCGTCGAAAGTGATTAAAAACATTTCCCTCTGTCTTAGATCCATCCGTGCATCAGAGGGGGGATTATGAAATCCAACTCCCAGTCCTCCCTCGGTGAAATCCTCACTCTGAAGTAATCATTTTCTCCAGCAGATGGTCATTGTCAATGTCGAAGACAGACGTCTCAGCCTGCAACAACCCAGCAATGGACTCATGGGGAACAGGGGAGCCTGCATACACCCAACAGTCATTAAGGTGTAGCCTTAAAGCCGTTGACGCCGCGACCTTTTTGACTTGGATTTCTACGGGCAGGAAATTCAGGATCACCTCTAGTGCCCGTGTGCTCGTCGAACATGGTGCCCTCCCACACAAACGTTACACTTTGTCACTTTAGTTCACTATATACTAAAACTTTCGTGTTCGCATTCGTATTCTAGGAAGCAAAACAACATTTTAGAGAAAGATATGATCGAAAAAAATATCTCCTTCAATAAATATACTATATTTTCACTTTTCTTTACACAGAATGTATAATATTTGTATATATTCATAAATAGATTTCAGCACTTTGACCACATTTGGGGTAAAATCAACAATAGAAGTAAAATGCATTTTAACGTGAGGCTTATATCCGGCAAGCTATATCGTATGTACAATATTATTTTATTTGCAAGTTGTATACATGTTCGCTAATACTACTAATATTCATAAATAAGGAAAAACTAGCAACAACAATGGCAGGAGATTATGACTCCCATGTACTACGAACTTATTTGTAATAATGCTGGACTTTACAAGCTATTACGTTTAATTAACTTTATTAATTTTTTATACCATATATACATACATGTACGTGCTTGGCTACGTTTTGAATATATTTTTTGTTCGCAACAAGCACCTAAGAAGTTTCTTAAACTAGAATGTTTTGTTATAACACACAGAGTAGAAATCAAATGTAGAAAGCATCTTCTTAAATTTCTTCATGGAAGCTCATTACTCGCAAATTTAATGCACAAATTGATATCCAAAGTGGAGAGAGATATCATTCCTTCCGTTTCGTTTATACTGAAAATATTTTCTAAGAACCAAATAAACGCAAACAAGTTCAATTTAATAAACCATCAAGAAATTTACAAGACGCATTCAGAGCTGCAAGAATTGCCAACGAAACTTTAAAATTATAGTTACACACCCTGTAATTACAGTAAATTTTAATTAAATTTCACTACGCTTAGACAACAAATTTTGATTCACTTTGAACAGTTACAGTGAGGCATTAAGTTAGCTAAGTTTCTCATATAAAAATGCCTGTAACGACTATTGGTCCGAGAATATATTTTCTTTTGTTCCTTGTGTACTTCCTATAAAATGAAACAGAATTAACTCTACGAGTTTAATGGTCTAACTACGAGTTTCTTGCTGGATGGAGACTAGATACATCAGTCGTCTGTCGTTCTAATTTAATTGATTTTTATAGTAGTTTTTATTTGTGCTTACTTATGGTGTGCCAGCAGTTGTGACTTACAGTTTAAATATTTCAATCATAAGGCGTAAATATAAAAGTAAATTCAAAAGCACTGTAAAATTGCTAAAAATCTCAAAAACATTACACAATACGAGGCAATGTTAGCTATAGGTCATGATATGGAAGAATTTCTTTTTTGGTACAAATTCTCTACTAAAAGTAAAATACAAAATCTGTCAAATCTTAATTTATTACATTTGGTCAAAAATGCTACAAAAAATTGATATGTTACTAATAATCTCAAAATTAAAGAAAATAAACCTCCAAATCTAGAAAAATCTAGAAGAAAAAATCTGACGGCGGGGCGTACTGTAACCATTTCTGTCTTATATATACCGCATGTGTGCTTAGCTGCAAGGTTTTTCTTTATATTTTCCTACCCAACACATTTTTATTTTACAAATATACAAAACTTGGAAATTACATGTACATTTGTCCCGCTATTCTTTCGTTGCACTTTGTATCAATTTTTCCTATGGCCTCCATACCTACAATTCTCGTTAGTAAAATTTTCTCAAATGAAGTGGATAAAAAAAGTCAAGGCACGCTGTAATGCATGAAGACAACATACATATTTTCTTTTTTTTTGTTTTTTAGTTTACAATTTAAAGCATACAATTTATATTACAGTTTGCGATAAATCAAACATAAAAGTCTTAAAATTGTGAAAAAATTCTCCAACCGAAGTCACCAATTTGCGGCAAAAAAATTAACACGTTGACTTTTGTGGTTCATAACCCCTACGTGCGCACGAATTTGCATTTAAAAGAAAGTTATTTACTACTGTAACCAATGTTGCCCCCAAAATTAGCTTGGCTTCATAGTAAATCAGACGAAAAATCGTAGCAGATTGATGATTAAATTAAGGCAGTAGTAGATTTTAAAAAGCTTTTGTGAGAGAATTACGCGTTAAAATGCATTTGTCCTGAGAAAGCTTTTAATTGTGTACCGCCAGCTTTGCACACGGCAGCCAAAATGTTAACTTTTATATACAAGGAAAATTATATGCAAAAATTCCTAAAGGTATGAAGAAAAAGTTTATTTATAAACTCAGTTTACAGTTATTCATATATGAACAAGGTTTCAATTGGTTTACAATTTCACATGTAAAATTAGTAAACAAAAATTAGGAATTGTAATGAATGAACTGATTAAGAGAAAATCAAACGAAAACTTCCTCTTCTCACCGTCGTTTGGAACCATGAGGTCGAGCAAATAACAGCTAAATCCAGAAAAAGCCTAAATGTGAGACATTACCAAATGTCACCACACAACTGTTTCTTAAGATATTGTCGGAATCCTCCAATTGAAAATCTTCCATCCTTGTGGCCCCTTTCGTGCAGAAATAGCCGATATACTATACTTCCAGGACCATATTTAATTACTTTTGTCCGACACACAGTCGCCAAAACTTCCTGCCAAAATCCCAAGTGGCGACTGTAATAAACCGGCAGGACAGGTAGGCGCAAATGGTTTAAATTGTGAGGGATTAAAGGAACGGGCAGTCCTTTTCGAGATAGCAAAGGAATCGGGAGTAGCGGTGAGTTGCGGTTTTGTGAACAATTATAAACAATTATATTGTGAAAAAGTATTGAAGCAAGCATAACAAGTCAGGTGTGGGGTTACTCGTAAATAAAAGCGCCAAAAAAGACCGTTCGACCAATATACTGTGAACATTTCAAGACAAGTGCAAAATTTAATAAGTGAATCAGTTTCGTTAAAGAACAAAACAAAAAGTGAAGTGAAACATTAAGAGCCGAGACTTATTGAACAAATTATTAAAAAGAAGTTGGTGTGTGTGTGTGTGTACGTGAGAGCAACATGAATATAAATCGTAGTAGAAGCCTAGACGACATGCGAGAGCAGCAACCTCAGGGACTGATTAGGCCTCCAAGAGCCAGATCGAGGTAACAGGTATGTTTGCATAGAAGAAGATCGTTTAAGGAAAGAAGTGGAATATTATAAGCGGGAGAACGAATTATTCCGAAGGCAGTCAAGTTCTACCCCTTCAGAAAATTCAGATAATAATAGAACTGCAGAAGTATAGACGCTGTAAATGGACTAAAAATGGGGATTGCAGAAATAAAGAATTTACTCCCAGAATTTAATCCTGGTCGAAAAGACTACGGGGTCTCCGCCTGGATAAAAATCATTGAAAACGTGAAAAGGATATACAAGTGGGATTCGATGAGTACAGTTTTATATGCCACTTTTCGGCTATCGGGAAGCAGGAATCTTGTGGTACAATTTCTGACTGGGAAACATTTAAGATAGAAATTCAAAAGAGTTTTCCTGATGTTGAGGACTAAACAACAGTTCTAATGAAGATAATGAACAGGAAGAAGAGAAGGGATGAGAGTGTAGAAGACTATATCTACAGTGTTACGGCCCTAGCATCACAAATAAGTTTATCAGAGTCATTCATCATGCAATATATTATATCCGGCTTAGACGACGACCAGTTGAGCTTGAGCAGTAGCTTAATTTCGTTAAACTGCACAAACTTGCAGGATCTCTTAAAAAGCATAAAAAGATATGAAAATTCTAGAGTACAAAGCAAGCAAAGATGTCTCCTAATGGGTCAAGGTAACCATAATTCAAATAAAGACTTTCATAAAAATGGAAAAGGGTCCACTCCCCTGAAAAGACATTTGGTCAAAAACTTCAGAAATAATGAGGGGATAGGTCAGAACCCAAGATTGCGGACAATGGGGACACATGTCTAATAATTGCAAAAGCCAGAAAACATGTTTTAAATGTAATCAGACCGGCCATATCGCAAGGAATTGCACAGTTAACAAAGTGCAACAAATTAAACACACCTCTGAGACGGACACACAAAGATGTTATAATTGATGGGAAATTATTTGTCGCTTTCTTTGACCTCGGAAGCGAATGTTCAACTATCTAGGAAAGGATAGTGGACAAAACTAGGTAGAGATCAAACGGAGGAGATTTATTCCCATTAAAGAAGGCGAAATAAAAACGGGTCCCGTCATTCCAACAGATTTTCAAAAATTAAAACAGATGGTTGAAAGCTATAGAGACGGTTTCGCGAAAACGATAAGTGAAGTAGGAAAAACCGACCTCGCACAAATTAAGATAAATCTAAAGAAAAACGAGATATTAGTTACCGCTCCTACAAGTTGGCGTATGGGTTAAAGAATGCCCTTACGGAAACAATAAACGAACTTCTAGAGAACGACATCATTCAAGTTTCCACATCGGAATATGCAAGTCCAATATTATTTGTTTCTAAGGAATCAGGTGAATAAAGGATGTGTGTTGGCTATCAATTGGCATTTGTAATACCAGAGGGACACTACGAATATAAGCGCGTCCCTTTTGGACTAACTGATTCACCAGTTGTTTTCTTACGTTTGATGAAAACTGTCTTTGGGAAAATACAAGGTGATAACGTAATTGTCTATATGGATGATATACTGATCGCCACAACAACAGTGGAAGAGAATTTTAGTATCCTGAAGGAAATATCAGAATTGTTAAGAGATGCATGCTTGACGTTGAAAATTAAGAAGTGCACGTTTTTCGAAAATCATTTCCTTGGACATGAAGTAGCCCAGGAAGGCATTATACCAGGAAATATTAAAACCCCGGCTGTCGATGATTTTAAATGGCAAGAAAGTGTGAAAGAAGTAAGGAAATTCCTAGGCCTAACAGGATACTTCCGCAGGTTCATAAAAGGCTTCGCCACGAAGACATCACCGCTGCAGCAACTTTTGAAAAAGAATGAAAACTTTAGCTGGACTGCCGAGTGTGAGAAATCATTCACAGAACTGAAAACAGCCCTGACATCAAAACCTGTATTAACATTATATGATTTAAAAAAAAAGAGCATGAACTGCACGCTGACACCAGTGCCATTCATGGGAATCGCGGGTATCCTTTTGCAGAAGGAACATGATCAGCTAAAGCCACTGTCATATTATAGCCGCACAACAACAGATTATGAATCTAAATTTCACAGCTGAGCTGGAAATCCTAGCTGTCGTCGAAAGTATCGAACGTTTTCGGTATTATCTTCTAATGAAGCGTTTTAAGATTGTATCCGGTTGTAGTTCACTTAAAGCTACTCACGAAAAGAGAAACATGGTACCGCGAATAGCCCGCTGGCGATTAAAGATAATTGAGTTCGACTTCTCAATCGAGCACAGGCCCGGTAAAAGGATGAACCATGTTGACATTCTGAGTCGAACACCCGTCGAAATAGGAAAGGTAACAGTCCAGATCACCCAGAAAAGGATTCATTCAAACGATCCTTCGTTGTAAGAAACAACCGACTATATAAAAAAAACGGAGAGTTGAGAACGATTTGTAGTCCTGAAAATTCTGAAATAGAGAATTATTCGAATGGCACACGATGAATCAGCCCACTAATGTGGACTAATACGTAAACAAGCCGAAATCAGGCGAAAGATCGGAGCTGCGAACATGATTTCACAACGTGATGCGCACTACCTAAATATTAATACAGGATCCGAGGTTCGTAGATAGACAGAATTTTCTAAGTTCCAGGCAGTCAACAAGAGTAGTTATATTCAATAAAGTTTATTATTACTACTCAGTGTTTGATTCTGTAATAGAGTTCATTTGTATCGCGGTTATTTAGTAACTTTTAATAGAGAGGCGCACAATGGGCCAAAACGATTCTTGGGTGACCAAAGATCGATTTTCGTTATGTCATAGATTTTAGAAATTTTAATGCCATTCGGTAGTAAACTAAATGTATTACTTTACGACAATATTTTTTTAAATATTGACATAAAAATGTAAACAGCTCATTTTTTTAGAAAATGTTAGAGTTTTCTGTGATTTCAAAGTTCTATTGTGAAAATGTTTGTATTGGGAGGTTCAATTGTAATTAATGAAATCACTTTCTATATCGGAGGAGATATTTTCAATAATAGCATTTTAATTAAAAAGGACAATTTTTGGTCCAAATTTTTACTTATTTTTAACTTTAAGAAAATCTCCAGGGATGTCCATGAAAAGGAAATATAACATTCCTTTGATGATGTATTGGCAAATTCCAATTCGATAATACAATAAGAGTATTTTGAACTAGGAGAACTTTCAATTATACTTATTTGACTTGTGCTTGTTGTTAATTACATTTATTCTTCATAAAAGTGTCACGAAGAATTCAATATGCAGATTTTGTATCGTGAACTACAGAAACTACGAGTTTGCGCGTCTTCTTTCAAATTGAAATTTTGAACCAAGAAAGAGTGATTCCTTCTGAATTTCAAAACATTTTATGATATCTTTGATACAACAGAAGTTACAGATTTTTGATAGCCAACAAGTCGGTGTGGTTCACTGTGCGGCGCACCGCGCCCCTCGCGCTTGTGATTGGCTAAATTTTACTTACTTCACCACAGGATTTCCCCTTTTTGGAACTGGACGCCAGTTGGCGTCGTGCAACTGGGACTATGTATCTAAAAGGACTGACTGTATCGTATAAAATCACTGTACATGAGCATGGCCTCTATAGCGGGGCAGAGGTAAGGAGGGGTGGGGCTAATGGTACCGACTGCATGCGTATTTTTTGCAATTTCTGGCAGCAGTTCAGTTGATTTCAGCTTTCAGCAGTGCGTGGTTGTGGAAAAGTGATCAGTGCAAAACTTTCTAATGTGTTCAGTGAGTGTTGTTATTATTAAACCCACCAAATTTTACTATGAAGTGTGCTATGCCAAATTGTAGGAATAATTCCTCCCAGTAACGTGAGAAATCACTTTTAAGTGAGTTTTGTAGTTTAAATGTTTCACTTTACCACTGGTAAAAATATGCGTTCAAGACTGGATTTCTTGCGCGACACACAGTGAAATGTAAAATTTGCCCAGAACATAAGGTCCATGCAAAGTTGTATGCAGTCACATTAATAGTTGACGAAGAAGACGAAGCAGTTATTTCCGTGGAATGCCATGACTGTGTTGCTTCTCAAGGGGGCTGCAAGCATGCCATAGCATTTCCCATGTGGATCCATCGCAGGAATGAAGAGCCGTCCTGTACTTCAGTAACATGTTACTGGATGAAATCGAAACTGTCCAGAGTTGGCACTAGCTTGAAATACATGACAGCAAAGGACTTATCGGATGGTAGGCCTAGTTTACCATCAAATAGCGGAGTTTTGGAGAAGTTTTTGGAAATGGGGAGAAAAAGAAAACTTAACAACTGCGAGTTATTGAAATGTCAACTGGGTTATATTCGTGATAGTGCAGAAAGTGCATCTATGCATCAACTTGTGCTAAAACACAAAGTGAAATCCTGTGACACATTTTTGGGGAAGCTTGTTCTGACTGATGATGTTGAGGAAGAGACGAGAGAACAGCACCAAAACAGACTTTGGCATGAACTGAGGTATGGCAGAATCACAGCATCTCGGGCGTTTGAAATATAAACCCTTATAAGTACGTCGATAAAATCTGTCCAGTGGAACTTGACAGTGGACCTGTTCAACCGCAGTACCACTGGACAATGGACCGCAAAGGGTTAAAGAAACTTCAATTCCAGGTCATAAGATAAGCAAAAAAAAAAAGCATACAGAAATTATTTTTCTGGCTTGCAGGAATGCTTCAGGTACACACAAGTTAAACCCTATGATAATTGGGAACTCGAATAATTCTAGAGGCCTCAAAAATTATGTGTTTAACTCAGTTATCTATAAGTATAGCAAAAACTGCTAGATAACAGATGAATGGATTAAAGGATTGAATATCCACCAAAAGTAGGGAAATATTTTTGGAAGATTTATTAAATTATTTCAAAACTTTTTTTGGAAATTTCCCAGGTAAGAAAATTTTTAAATTCTAAGAATGGGTTTCAATTTGAATGTTCAAATTGATTCCAACGATAAGGACGACTTAGACATTGAGGAAATTACTGATAAAGATGAAGGATGAAAATTAAGAACCTTGACGCTATTAATTGTTTTAAGATTTGTCTTCGACGGGCTGAACAAAATAATGTTCTATTCGATGATATGTTAGTTCTACATAAAGTACAGGAACCTGCTGTTCTACAAGTGACTAAAAACGTGAAACATACAAAAATGCCTGACTTTTTTCAAAAGCTTTCTAAATAAATGTGTTTACTTTCTTTTCAAAATATGTATTTTATTAAACTTTCTTTTTTCTCGTTCCACTCTTCCTCTTTTCCTTTCCTATCTTAGTTTCAGCATCTTGCAATTTTCGATGCTTGCATCATAGTTGCAGAAAATTAAATTATGGTAATTCAGAAGGAACAAGGTTCTAATTAAATTAAGATTAAAGAAAACTTGTTGTAATGCATAGTTTCGTCATCTTTCTAAATAATTATTAACTAGGTCTTGAGCATCTGTAAAATAAATAGTTTATTTTATAATATATAGTCTATTGTTGTCTAGTGTTACCAAGTTATTGTCCTCCACATTAAAAGAAATTAAATATTTCAGTTTAACGAAATATATATATATAAGAAAGTAATGGTTACAATACCCAAATTATTTCCGCACTTTTATATTTAGTCACTCTTTGTGCTGTGTTCAATACACTCTGCCCTTTTAATAATTTTTATAAATTCAACAATTCTTATTTTTCACTAAATTCCTAATAGGTTTGTTTAGGAGGCACGAGGTTTTTATTTTCGAATACAAAATTTCCATTGGCACCCTCAATTTCAGAAACAACGCAAAGTTCCAGTTCCGTTTACGAAAATGAAATATATGAAGTGTTCATATTTTACTACTAAACTTTGCTCAAGCACACAGAACCGAAAAAAATAAGTTCTAGTAATTTTTATACAGATTGCCTTTGCTTCTTCTACCGCAAATTTTACTTCCTGCCGCGAACATAAATACGAAACCAAGAATAAAAACACTAGCAAAAACCTATTGTTTGATTTACATCTTGTAACTGAGATACATCTTTTATAATCATAATTAATTTAACCCATCTAAAAGCCTTTTAGCTACGTTTTCCCCCAGATTAAAATACATCGCGGTCCTTACTAAAACTTAGTATTTACGACCCACTCCCGGATTTAATAATCTACAAAAATGAGGCGTAGTTACCCGACAGTCAACTTGGATATTCCGCCTTTGGCGCATTGGTCATTGACGTGCCGAAGAATTTATGAACTCTTCATGTTTGCGTACCTAAGAGAATTAAATTTTTCATCAATAAATAACTTGCTTTACGTTAGGGACAGGAATAATATCTTTTACCACATCAGCCACTATTGGCTCCTCGATTTCTAGACCGGACAAGGCTTGTTCACGGGTCAAATGTACTTCATACGATGTAGTTGGTGTTACAAAGACTACACGATGCTTTCGTGTTTGTAACATATTTGCAATTACTAGCTGGAAAAGGTAAAGTTTTATATAAAAGTTGAATATAACGTTACTTCTTAACACCTTACCTTGTGCTTATATTTGTTCAAACTTTCCCTGGATTTTGCAATTAATAAATTTTCATCTGTTTCCAACTTGAATGACACCACAAAAGCATGTGGAACCCATAGACTAGATAGAGGTGCTAACATTTTCGGTACTAATTGTAATGAGATCGTTGGTGCTCCTTGTCCTGATTGCATTTTATGAGTTGGCTGTTATATTAATAATAAAATATTAAAATTCAGTTCAGTGGAAATTCAAAATAAGGGAATAATAGCAATCCTTCAATGTAATAGGAATCTGCCTATTAAATGTATGCTGAGGTCGTTGAAGTGGATGAGCGCGCAGGAGAGAATACATCAATTAATCCCTGAATATTTAATTGATATGCAACTATATAACTTGAGGCGAGTGAACTTTTCTACACGAAAAATAAAAAATTCGTTAATTTATAAGGATTTAAAAATATATAATAGTCTTAGATATAACAGTAATTAAGGAAACATAATTTTAAGAAATATTGGAACTGTATTAAAAATAAGTGGGACATATTAATTGGTGATTAAAGTTGAATTTTGAGTTCTATGTGATTGTTTAAGAGTATGAACGAACTAAAATCAAAGTCCAGTTCACTGATATGGTTAATAATGATTTTGTCGAATATAACAATCTACATTAAACTTATCATAGCAGGTTACAGACTTTTAGTGGCCAGATCGTTAGCTAGTTGTAAGAAAATGCTCGCAGAGTTTATTCTTCTTATTTTTCAAAATCTTCAGTTCTCTGTCGAACCACAAAGATGAGTTAGAAGGCGATCTTCATTGCTCAAACGGAAAACAAGAATCTTACGATAAACATATTAACATCCTCATCAATATCATTGTTGCACAAAATGGATAAGTGCAAGTTTATTCGATAGGGCAGTGAAATTTCGTTTTGTAAAATTAAAGAAGAAACTTGTCTCATTACTGGGACTTAAGTTTACCGGCTCATAACAAACAGAAACAGGGGCCAGATTATGTGATTCGATTTAATTGCATCGACAATCGAAGTTGCTTCTTAACTTTGCTAATGAATTTTTTCTAAAAATATTTTGTTTCTAGTTAAACTTATTTTGCATTTAACAAGGCCACCTCACAGCTGCTGCTTTCGATGCGAAGTAAAAGAAGAACATAGACCAATCTGAGCATCGCATGCATCTGACTAGATAAATTTTGTCCCGCATTTTATTTTATTTTTTTAAAGGTTCACACGAGAACTTTAGGAGAAAATCATGTAAAGCGCCGGTTGAACGTTTTAAAGAATCTGGACATATTTATGCCTTTCATTTGAGCTGTCACAAGATCTATGTATGGAGGTGTTAAGGGCTAAGCAAATTCTTCTGATAAAAATCGCACTGAGCATAATACAGCAAAATTACTCAGTAAAAATTATATATTAACTTCAACATGTGGCACCCCAAAAGTACTTCCCAATGTGTCCTCAAATTTCCTTCCCTAATGGCATTATCACAAAAAACATTGCAATAATCAACAATCTCATGATTGAAATTCCATTTTTGCGATATTAAGAAATAATACCTGGCCTTAAACACTGCATTACAAATTCGCCGTGTATTTGATTCGCTGCAATCACGACACGAAAATTCTTTTAAAAAATTTGCAAAATGGTATTACACAGATAAGTAAACAATATAATCAGGTACAAATGCACGTGAGTGATGAGCTATTCAAAATGTAATCTTTGGTGCTTTTGAAATATGTCAACGTTTTTTTTAATGACGTAAATGAGTTAGCAAAAATGGATTATCATATAAAGTTCAACAGATTTCATATCACATAACTGCTAAGCTAAGAAGAGCATCAAAGTAATTTTTAAAATACTTTCATTGGAACACAAATGCTCTATTTGGTATGCGAGGGACAACCTTTAGGCATGGATCCTGAAGGACTCTAAATGTTGGAACAAAATGCAATTAAGCTTACCATTTTATCTGATGGAATGTAAAAGTCTGATACTGCAGCTGCTAAAAAAAGCAAGGCCCTCTGCTCGAAAGCAGCTAAGCACTCACATGCTGCTCTCAGCAACCACATGTAATCCACGACACTTGTGAAATTTATGTAGAGTATCTTACTGTTCTCCTGGGCAATTTTGTATTTCGACAAAATAGGCGCAAGTACATCTACTGAATCTGGTTTTACTGTAATGGTAGTGCTGGGACCATTTTCACTTAACTCCAACATGTCGAAAAATTGCTGGCCACTGAAGTGCCTTGTGAAGGGCTCCAACGATTTCAGTCGATGCATGAATATCACAGCATATCCATGATCTAAGAAATACTCTGCAGAAGCAGAACCACGTGTACCAGCACTGAAATTGTCCACGAACCTGACAGTATTATGTTCCAAGGGTACTGTTGTGCCTCCTGACTGAAAATAAACGCTCGGTAAAACAAAAATGTCTCTGCACTCTTGACTTTGGCCTTACCGTCACTAAAACCACTTTGTTCTTCAGCTTATTGTGTCGGTCGCAGAATTCTTTTAGCAAAGATCGATTGTCCTCGAAATCTGCTGGTGGCAGATGGGTAGCATAAAATTCCTCCCAATGTGTTGAAGTCATAATTTGATGTGATCCTAACACTCACTCTGCATGAACACTTTCACAATTACTGTGGCCCCTGATGATGAAAACAAAAATTAAGGACACGTAAAAATTCTATCACAGAAAAACCGTTCCCACCCCACGACACACTTTACTCATTCAACAATAGTACTGCTTACAAAACTAAAGTGGCAATGAATAAAAGTGCAGAGAATTTTCATTTTCGTTGGACAAGCGCACCAAACACTACGAGTACGAGCTGCAATTGCAAAAGCTCCGATCCGATCAGCTGAGCAAACGTCAAGCAAAAGTTAGGTCACTTTCAAATTCGTTGAGATTTGACAACAAAACGAATGACAACAAAACGAATCGACAACAAACTGAAAAATGCGGGTGAGCGTTTACATTTGCACTAGCACTTATTATATTTTCTCAAATGATTTAGTTAAATTTTGGGCGATATTCTTAAACAAAACACTTCTTGCTTTCTGCACACCGTACATTTTTATTTTTAACGCGTTTCGTTAGTTCGTGACATCTTCAGGGCTCTCGTTGTACTAAACCTGCAGTTATATTTAAAAATAAAGATATACGTTGTGGAAAAAGCAAGAAGTGTTTTCTTTGAGAATGTCAACTAAATGCAAGTTATTCCACTAGACGTTACCTTAGAAATGAGTGAATTAAATTTTGGAATTTATAGGGAAAAATGCGGAAGAAGGATTGATATATTAGTCGAAACAAAGGATTGTAAATATTGAGTAACTTCAAGAGGACCTAAGCTTTGAATTTACAAGGTATATAAAAAGAAAATTATTTTTACTACATCATTAGTGTTACTATATCCTCCCAAACAGTCTGTAGATTTACAAAGTTAAGGTGGTGAAATTTTATGTTATGTTTGAATCATATAAAATTTCTTATAACATGGATTCCTTTCCAATAACAATAGCAGTATTTATTTTCAAATCCACAAATGATATTTGCTGTCTGTCAATTAGGAAAATGCAGGCAGTTCAAAGCTACTGCAAAATTCTGAATTTTCCTGCAGTAGTGGAAGTTAAGAGTTAGCAAGAATTAAATGTCAAATGGAGTTAGGTAACGATTTTCTACAGTTTCCTAATCAGGCAGAAATTATAATTCGTTAAAGTAAGGGTACAGACCTGTTGTTTATATGTTAGAACAAAATATAATACAGAGGAATATGGCAGATGCTCATGGTTTTAGGTATCATGATCCCTATTCTAGATGTTCTTACTTGGGTATTGATGACGAATATATGGCTCAAATGATCAGAATTCTATTTATGACCCTGAGTGGATTACTCAAGATTAACGCTACAGCCTGGAAAGATAACACGTGTGGTATATATTCCCTATGTAATAAAGATGAGATTGAGAACCCCTTTAATTTTGTGGCTATATGCCCGATCTTGAAGGAATTTAGGGTAAGGTTTTAGACCCAGATGAACACGAATTTTTAGATTTGATAAATGGAAGCAATTGGTGAAAATTGTTCAAGTACGTTTATTGTACATACAACTATCGACAATACTTAGTTGATCAATATAATTAATTTTTAAGTCATAATTAGAAAATAGGTGTTTCTTTAGGGTTTGTATATAGTTACATGTCCTTATTCATACTTCAGGGAATGTAACTAGAACTTTAAGTTAGTTTTAAGTTGGATTTATATGTCAATTGGAGATAACATTAGTTGGGAAGCCAACTGGTAGACGGCTATTTAGTCATTGTAGCTGCTTTAATAGATCGAAGACATAACTGTATTGTTAAAATTTTGTATTGAAATAAAGAATCTATCTATTTATCTAGCCAATACCATGTCATGTACAAAATTGATCTCAAATTTTGTAAGCAATAGTTTACACTATTTTCAAACTGGCTAACAGAATGGCATTAATGGGTTAAGAAGGAATAGTTTCACTACAGAAACATAACTAAATTGATAAGGCTAATTTCCATATCACCGTACTTCACTCCAGGAAAGCAATAACGAATCTAAAAT
Organism: Dasypogon diadema; assembly: GCA_006980735.1. Taxonomy (NCBI): domain Eukaryota; kingdom Metazoa; phylum Arthropoda; class Insecta; order Diptera; family Asilidae; genus Dasypogon; species Dasypogon diadema. Next base: position 16,657 of record QYTT01093305.1, read on the forward strand.
GCAGAAGTGAAACTCTCGTGCAGGTCTCTAGTCTCCAGTATCTATGTTCATAGTTTTGTGCAATGGACGGGTCTAACAACCCGACAAATACACCACATAAAAGTACTTTATGAATTCTTATAACAGAAATTACTGTTCTTCAACTTTTTCTTCTAGTAAAACATAAACTATGTGTATGTACGCCTTTATATTTGAGATAAAAAAGTGTTTAATAAAAAAACAACAGGTAACTCAAGAATCTATCCCAGATTTATAATCGTCGAGTTCCGCTGTCCTCTTCGGAGGGCACTCTGTAATTTCCTGTTGTAAATATATACATATACAGAATATGATGTTTTGGTCTTACAAGTAGTACGGAAAGGACAGGAGAAAAGTTATTGCGCCCCTATTTTCTGTCAGGACTGGCATTCTTCTCAAACTTGGGAAAATTTTAACAATTTAAGAGTTAGTACACGAAAACTATGGTAAGTGGTTTTTCTAAAATAGTTAAATTTACCAACTTAAACCGTTGATGATGTGATGGAAAGATAATAGTTATTCCAAGGGAGATCCGTTAATGCAAATCTGATCAAGTTACAGTGCGGCCAATGTGGTTTTGACAAGGATATAATATACAAAAATCATAATCGAATTGACGACCACATTTGTTCCGGTGTTTTATTCTTTTCCAAAACTTTTAACAGAACATTGAGCGAGACTGATGAAAAATATAACACAAATAAAACAAAGATTTACAAATTGTTCTATATTTCAGTACGAAGTATAAAATAATTCCAGTTTTACATGACAAAAATAGCGATCATGTACAAATAATATTTGCTAACTACAACCAAAGAATTTTATCTTAAGTAAGATTAGGTTACTGTAAGCGGTGTCTACACTAACCATCAGTTTATAATGAGCATCAGATGCTCAGTAGGTGAGGTTAGAGTAGCTTTCAATAAAAAAGATCAGCTGGTACAGTTTTAAAATTGCTCTATAAACATATTTAGAACTACTTAAAACACATTCACGTAGAACTTATGTGGTACTGATTGTGAGTGTCACAAAAATATCTTCGCGCTTATTTATTTAAAAATTTACTTATATCACAGTCACGTGCTGATTGCTCTTAATCATTTTATGTATCTCTATACGTCGTCGGCAGCTGACATACGAGTTCGTCAACATATCTATATAACAATATTATTTTAAAAAAAATGTTTCTCCGGGACGAGTGTAAATATTAAATATCAGGAATGCCGGGAATGTTGCCAATGTACATTTTCTTATGCAAATTTTAAATCTAAATGGAAAATGTCGATGCAAATGGCACTACGCTACCGCAAATGGAAGTCATGATCCAATTAGTAGATATTAGAGCTAAAAGAAAAAGTAATATTAGAATTATTTAAATGAGATAAATCTCTATGAATTTGAAAAATTGTATATAAGAATTGCATTCAAGTTTAATTCAGCTTATACTCTTTAAATTTTAGTATATTTTAATAAATAAAAATAGATATGAAAAATATTAAGCTTTTCGTTTTGATCTAAAGAATTTTAATAATACTTACATCCATATGACGTGAATCGTTATTACGATAATAATCATCTTCGTTCACAAGCCGTTCCCTTTTCCCATATCGCCTTCTGCAAAAAACAATTATGTTATCCACCAGAACTTATATTATATACTTGTATTGTTTTACTCAATATATGAACGCCAACTTAGAAATCCAGCAAAAATGGCTATGCTTACAATAGCTAGTACGCCAGCTAAAATTGCTGTTATATGTCCGTCAGTTAATTTTGTTGCATGAGTTTCTATGTCTTCTGTAAATATATCATGAGCTCGGGGGTTTAAACGCTGTTGACTGTAGGGAAATAACTGTTTTAATAAATATAATACGCATTTGTTTGGTTGGCTTACTGAAAGCGTTCTTCTAACTCTACGGTCGGTCTTGACAAATCAATTGGTTGAATATCTTCCACTTGTTCCTTTAGATTGGTAGCAATATCTGAAGGAAATTCTTCAGGTATATCATCTACGTGCATATTAAATATTGTAAATCCATTTTTGTCGGCGACACGTTTTTTCTGTTGTGGCGCTGAAGTTGTAGTCTGAAAAACAAAAAAAAAACATTTTATAATTAAAAGTCATTAGAACAGAAGGGACGTTTTTTGGAACTATATAAATGTTTTCTGCTTATATTGCTTTAAGAATTCCCCAATATGCATTTGAAGCAAATAGCAAGGTTGCAAATTCATCAAGAAGTTAGAAAGATGCGTATACCACGCATGAATCGTTTTTTTTTCTGTTGGCCATTTGAGTAGGGTGGAAGTATTAACCCTGATTATGCGTAAACAGCCATCTGAGTTCAATGTTTGTTAAATAACGCACGAAGCTTAAGTCGATTTGGAAGAAATTTTTATGGAGTCTGATAAGGGTGGTAGGTATTAATGAACACTATTTTGGCTATATATTTTATGTGCTCACGTGGCTAACTTCATTTATTAATGTATGCGTAAAGAAAGCAAATAAGTTGATACTCCATACACAATGAATATCACCACATTTACACATTTTTTTGCACTTGAATTTGAAAAGGCTCGATAAAAATAGTAAAAACACGGCAGGGTTGTTCTTTTATACATTCCCTCTTCAGTCAGAAGGAGGTCAATTTGAACACTTGTTGTACGTTAAAAATTGCGCATTTGCTACCTATTAAGATGAAAACAATAAAATAATTTCGGAATAGTACAATGTCTGCCTTTTTTTTTAGTCAGGAGCGGGTGTTAAAATAAACGCTTTAAAAAAGAAATTAGTTACCTTTTAAGCCAATCTTTCTGGAAAAAAGTAACAGCTAGGTAACCACTTGGTATGGGGATTTGTAAGTAACATAGCAAGTAATTTATTTATGCAAAAAAAAATAAAAAACAATAATAGGGAAAGTTTCGGAAAAAATATCATTTTTGCTAAAATTTATTAGTCAAAAGAGAAATTTTCCATATTCGAAAGGAAATGTTCATTGAGTCAAAACATCTGCATGGAAGAATGAAAGTTGATATCTAAATAAAGCGTAATCAATTGTCAGTAAAACAAGACCCAGCCCCTCCCTCTTCCCTAGCGATTATAAAGGACACAAAAAGTGTTATCCAAAAAAAGCAGCAAGTTTTCCTAGCCAGGAGTTCGAAAATATTGCCCTTTTTCACCTCTAGGCCGAGGAAGGTACTTTTAAAGGCCGAAAAGGACGAAAATAATGCTATTCAAAAAATGCAAGTTTCCCATTTTGCGAATTTGGAAACATTATCATTTTTTACCCCCAGGTGGAGGAATATCCTCTTCATAGGTACTCAGCTTAGTAAAGTTATTTAAAAAAAAGTGTAAATTTGGTGGAGAGGATAAGGATACCCATTTTCCGAAAGGACCAACGGGTACCGGAGGAAGAAGATGTTACCTCAAATTTGGCTCATATGAAATCAACAGCAAACAACAAATGTAACATGTCAACATGATACCATGGCAATCCTTTTTCAATTCTTCAATCGAGACTTTTATAATAAAGATTTATATAGACGTACGCAGTAAGCGCCACTAGAGCTGGATCGTTCGAGAATGATCCCTTCTTATTGAACGTATCAATTAAATGAGCTGAATGATCCGTTCTCAGTTTAAATGCTGCTGATCTCACTTAAATGGATCTAGCTTGTATTGCTGAGTTAGCACAGAGCTGCTGAGATAGCTCGTATTGCTGATATCTCGGAAACTAGACCAGAACGAACGAATGGTATAAGAAATGCAAAAATTACGGAATTTTCTATTGCGATCTCCCCAAGTTGTCGTTCGATATTGCTGCTTCATTTCACAGCATAAATGTAGAGTCGGCGCACATATTCAAAACCGTTTTTTTTTCATCAACGAGTTAACTGGCTAAAGTACATAAATCAATCTTAACATGATTGATGAAATTATTAGATACTTTCCTTGTCAACGCTTTTTTAAACTGTATACAAAAGATATTTCTAAAGTAACAGTTATTTACAGTTACTTTAAAATACACTTTCTTGACTTATATGTTTAAGTTCGCCGGCTCTGGAAAGTTTTTTTTTCCGGGTTTAAAACCTCTCTTCTACATACTAGGCCTCATCATCTATTAAGATGCATTTGATTTTTGTTAAGTAATTGGTAATTATGAGTCCTTTTAGGCACTTTTTCGGCTGTTCTATACTTTTCAGTCCAATAGAAAATTTGTGTTTTTGCACCTTTATTACAAATATATAAAATTTTTGTGATAAGTCTCTCAGTGATACATTCGATTGGTGTACATACACACCCTGCACCTCACTTCTATTGATGTGGTATTTAAAATTTTACAATTGAAGTTGATAATAGTCATAAGGGTGTTGACATCTTAAAAATCTTCCGTTGAAATGTACTACTAGGGCTAACTAACTCTTATCCAATTACTTCAAACTTTAATAGATACGCATCTCATATATTAGTAGTTGACTAAAGAGTGATCCAAGAAAGCTTAATAGGTTCATAAATACCGAATAGATAGATTGTAAAACTTACAATATTTGCATCATTAACTGTTAAAAAACACTTGACATATTTTCTATGCTAGTCATAATTCTGTGGCCAGTCTAAAGAAAATTGGCAAAATTTTATGCTAATTTACACTTTGACTCATAAGAAACTAGTTTAATGAGAGCAGTAACAGGAAACTTATTGTGGCCTGCGTTCATTCTGCTCATAGTCTGCGCGAAATAATAGCGCGTGTCTCCCATCTATTAATTTACAGTGATTAGTATAGCACACATTCCAAACCAATTTGAGAAATGGTTGTTATTCTAATTTAAAATAACAATTTCATTTCAATTTGTAGTACGGACGCGGATATGGCTATGGCACGTTTCAGCTGTAACATAAATTTCAAAGTGCAATCCCTCTGTGTAGAATTTAGGGGTAGGTAACCTTTGAAAAATGGATACCAGTGGCTAAAAAACCTTATGTTGTGAACAAGGTTAATTTGGATATTGTTGCGAACAGAGTGCATGGGTAATCGACAAAAATAACCCGCATAGGGCATGCTATAAAATTCTTCAGCTTAAAAGTGGCACAAATTTTACCCTTGTCTCATATTTTCTCATACGCACTCAAATTTTTAATTCAACACAATACCGATACTTGAAAATTAAAATAATATAAACGACATAGGTGAAAAGAAAGAGAGAAAAAACATCACAATTTTGGTACTATTTCATTAGTTTAAATGAATACTTTTGAAAATATTAGTCACATCCTTCTTTTTCAAGTACAATAAAACGAATATAATATCCCTTATTTATTAATTTTAGCGAAATGACGCCTACATTATAAAGTTTTTTTTCTTTCTCTTTTTAACATTTCATCTCTGCGGCTTATAACATTTTAATTTTCAAGCATCGATATGTAAAATTTAGTTGGCAATGTGAAAACTGTAGCTATCCTTTGCAAACTCAATGTTCCCAGCTGACCAGTCAATAATCACATGAAACTATTTTTGGCCATGAACATTGCCTGAGTTCCAGTCCATACCTACATGCTCGAAGTTCCTACGCCATTCAAGCGAACGATTGTCGTCCAAATATCAGCTAATTATCTCTGTTTATCTAAGTTGTCAAAAACAGCTGAACAAAATGTAATGTATCCTCTTAATAGCAATCCGCATAAATATTGAAAATCAATATAACCATATTTAATTTAGATTTGTATTTGAAAAATATTAAAATGTAATACAACTTTAGAAACTACTAAGTGATACATCATTCGTTTCTCGAATTTTGGGTTTTTTATATGTGGCAAAAAGTGTTGCCACACGACATATACTTGAATGTACTTTTAATATTTTACGATGATTAAAACTAAATACGACTTGCATTGAATATAAGCCTTAATATCAGAAGAGTAACACGTAATGAATATCAGCATATTCTTCGTCAAAAAGGTAAATCATATTCCCAAACATATTTCTTTATCTAAAAACAAAAACACTTTTAAACACTTTAATCTTGAAAGCCTTGCCTTCTTTTATACATTTTTACTTGCATTTAGTCAGAGGTCAATTCGAGCACTTGTTGTAGATTAAAAACGGTACATTTGCTATCCATTCAGATAAAAACAATAAAGTAACTTCGAAATATAATAATGTTTGCCTTTTTAGTCATTAACTAGGGCAAGTGTTACAATAATCACTTTAAAAAACTAGTTACATTTTTAAACCCGTCTAGCTGGATTTATAGACAACCTAATTTCATTTCATTCATGCCAAGGAATGGTTTCTGAAAGGATTTAGCATCTTGCACTCGGTCACCCTGTATATTTTTCACAAACTGCATAATCATTTATTTGCCATAGATAAATAATGCTAGATGGAAAATTTTAAAATTTAAATTTGCAGCTTCTATTCAAATCATTTCAAAATCAAAAACACAAACA
>QYTT01093305.1:32101-52196 GCA_006980735.1 Dasypogon diadema
AGACGCCCAGTCGATAGGTTGTTTACTCCCTGCCGCAAAATGATGATTTTATATTTAGTCTGCCTGCAGTAGAATCCAGAGCAGATTACGGTGGGGCGCGCCACTAATTGTAGAGCATTTGACATTGTAGTGGCCACATATAGTGCAAGGCTTATCATCTTCAAGTAACCCAGAATGCCATCACTTGATGAATGACCCACATCTAATTTATTTCCCACACACATAACATGGAGTCTTATATAGGTTTTCATGTTACATTCGATGCTCGCTACATTTTAAATGTTATGCTTTTCGTAATTATGTTTGCTGTTTTGCATTTGTTAAAAATTGGTCGAAAATGCAAAAAAAATAATTATCTTTTATGAAGCGTCGGGTGATGAAATAGCGGCTGTGTTTCGTACGTAATCATCATTAGTGAGCGGGTACATGGCTGCCATAACATTAAAGAAATTTTCGATTCTATCCAAATAATCGAAATGGCGTCTAAATAAAAATTTGGCAATGCAACCGGACCAATGAGATTTTTTACGGGCAAACTGGGGCACACCACCTCTTAAATCTCTCCAGAACCTCTCGATGTTCTGAGATTGGGAGCATTCGGACGAAAAAGTGTGTTCACATTTTTTGTATGATTAATGCAGTTCCTGCCAAGCTTTTGGCAGAAAATTTGACGCATTTTAAACACCCTCCCCTCACCACTACTTTGAATGCCCAACATTTACAAGGTATCTCGGAAATTACCTTTTACTAACTTCCGAAAACTTTTTGAGCTATAATATTTGATCTTCAATCAATATCAAAATTGAGAAATATTCAGATTTTAACAGCTCCCCTACACTCCTATCTCTCGTCCCCACATTTCAACTATCAGAACGAACTGATACCACACCCCTTTACCCCTTCCACCCCTCCCCCACCTTCTCCGAGCGACGGTACCCTAATCAAGACAATTACCCAAAAAAGTTTAATTGTTGCAATTAGCACTATTCCCAGCTTTAAAAAACGCTGGGGTTTTGGACTCAAAAATTCTGACCTCTTCATAACAATTGAATTACTTTCCCGGCTAGGAAGTGTGGTAAGGATCTGAGTAGATAATAATCAGATGGGGCAATACCAGATGAGTATGAAGGATGGGGGAAAACTTCCCAACCTACATCCCTAACTTTTAGTTGTGTAAACCTCCCAGCGTGTGGTCTTGCGTTATCATGTTGGAGGATAAAATCTTTCCTGTCAATCAAAGCAGGGCATTTTTCTGCAATGGCCTATGCTCTTCAAAGTTTAAATTGCTACTGCAAAATCGATTGACGATTTGACGAACTTGCGAACGCCTGAACAATTTTGACAAATTGCATTGATACCTCTAGGGCTTCATTGAAGTTTGCAGAATTTTTTCTTAGACACAAAGTTCACAATACTATAGCAGCCTATCTGTTCAAGATCACTAGGCTGAACGAATGTTCTCCCAAGATATCTATACCTTAGCCCTATGGTGGCTTTGAATCGTAGAGGATGTCACCCCTCCACCATCAAAAGATGTCCATAAGGACAATTTTGTTTAGGAGCCTTAACCCATGGTATTCAATGAGAAGTACAGGGATGGCCTTCATTTCACTCCTGCTTTATTCAAAGTATTCGCGATTGAGAGTTTGTAGTTTGAACCTTATAAGGAGTTTGGCCAACCCCTGCTCAGGGATTTCATTCCATTACCTCACCCGTTCTTCCCAGTCTGATTTAGCAGTAAAGTCCTTAAAATAGCATAAACCCAACATACAAATTCCTGTTGTACATAATCGCTGAATCACAGAATATGCAACAAATCAGCAATCCCATCAAGAACAACAAAACACTTTACTCACAACTTTGTGATAAATCAAATCCTACCGTGAATCAGGCAGACTCAAGCCTTGTGGCTTCAGATAAATAAATAAACTTGCAAAAATCCATGTGATGAAACATTCTCAATTCTTTCTCACTTCAATTCCTATTACAAGACAAGTACAATTCCATGGAATTATAATTGAAAATTCTTAATTACTCGGAATTATAATTGAAAATTTTCAAGTCCAATTCCATGGAATTGTAATTGTATCAATAGTTCCTCAAATTTCTCAATTCTTGGAATTCATATAGCATGTGAAGCAAAAAAAAAAAATGGCAAGAAAAAACTCTCTCGGCTAGCAACGTTTAGCTTTGCTATTTTCTGTCTTCCTTGTACTGTAAACATTTTTCTCTTCAGATGATATGTGCCCATAAAACAGAAAATTCAGCCGTTTATTCTTAAGTGTGATACCATTAAATGAGGAAAAAGACATTCAAATTCAATTAACGCAGTAAGTTGTGCTTTTGAGAAATCTCTTGATGCGTGTTAATAAGAATTCAGTAAATGTGTACTTTTTATTTATGCCGATTCACTTTTTATCACATATGGATTCAAACTGCGAAACAATAAACAACATGGAAATTTCGAAAAATTCTACTAAGAATTGAAAAAAGAAGAGTTTTTGAGTCAGAATTGAAAAATTCTATTTAAAAAATTAGAAGCATTCAGGAATTGTCAAACGCAATTACAATCACTTGGAATTGAACTTGAAAATCTGCAATTACAATTCCGAGGAATTCCGAGGAATTGTAATTGTAATTAATTACATAAATATTTAAATATCATACAGCTCAGCTAAAATCTGAATTCCACCAAGTGTTTTTTCGCTTTTTTTTAATACCGAGGGATTTCGAGGTATTGTGATTTGAACCATGCATCCCAATCCCTGTTCTCCTTCCATTCGAGAACCATCTGTGCCCCAAACAAGGGATCCTAACATTTGTAGATTCTTGAACTTGCTGATGATTCAAATCTTCATGGTCGAAGTCAAACTAGGAAATGAAATAGAAACGATAGTACAGTTAAATAACTTGAGTTCTGATACAAAAGACAAAATAATCTCCTCGGACTTTTGTCACGCCTCCTTTCGCAAAAATCTCTGTTGTTTGATTTCTGTTGAAACAACAAATTTGTGAAGAGAAAGAGACCACCTTTTCTGTCGTTAAAAAATACTAGTTTTCTTTGTTTGGAATAATTAAGAGAGTGATGAGTGAGAGGCCTTTATGCATTCTACGGTTACTACCTTGATATCAGTAGAAATTTTCCTTACTGTGAAATTTCCTTGAATTAAATGTAATAATACACTTTGCCCTTGCCGACTTCTAATTATATCTATCAATGCACTTGTAATGAAATGGATTGTGGAATTATACAGACGACACATTTCTTGAAAATCACTTCTCGGAAATACTGCAGATGTTTTTCTTTGAAGTAGGAATTAATGAATAAATAAATTCTAATTCTCACTAGCAATGTATTATTCGTTGGGAGCGGCCCATACCAAAGATCTAGAATTTAATCGATTAAACATTTTTCACATTCTAAAAGTTAATATACAAAAATAATATACGCCTTATACAGTTGTTTTTCCACACAAAAATTTCCATTACGTTTCTATTGAGAAAGGCAAGGTTATACCAACTAAATTGTATCTATAAGGTAGTAACTAAATAACAAAGCGTCTCAGCGAAATGACCAGATTGTAGTCGTCATAGTTCCTTGGCATAAAACCGTAATCACGACTTCTATTGCTTTACTCACTTAACAGCACAAGTCTGCAAGGAATGTTTGATTAATGTGCAAGTTCGTTTGCATGGGTTTACGTCTAAAAATAGATATCCAGTTTCATGGGCTAAAAATATCCACTATACTTTTTCAGGAAATGCCTACTCGCAATTTATTCCTTACTTTGTTTAAACTGGAATTTGCAGCTTTAGGGGATATGCCTTGTTAGCGCAACAACTACCTCCCTAAATAGATGGGTTCTGTTTCTCAATACAAAAACGACAAGGATTGCAATGGTGGGCGCCAATTGGATTTGTTGTTTGTTGGATAAACCGTCAGCTGATAACACAATAATTGCTTACTATCGTAATACTTTCACGGAGAGACTAAGAAAATAATGACTGCAGGCAGACATTACAACTGCACTGCAGCAGTCAACCTACTTTCATGTTTTTGTGGATTAATTTGATTTACGCAAGCCCAAGTGATCAAGTGATCAAGTGCCCAAGTTTACAACATCAATCGTCGTCGTTCAACTTTCTCACAGCGAAACTAGTCGCGACTCACCTCGTGGGCGAGTGTTTACAAACTCTGTCCATATTTATGCAGTGATCTTATTTTCTGGTACAAGATTACAACTTCCTTTACTGTGGGCTACTATTTCTATGCACAGCACATATCGCTTGTTTACCTTTAGCTGATGCATGTATGGACTGAAGTTTCTCCAGTTCTGATCGTTGTTATTTTCACTACTACTTCTTCTTTCACTTCTTGTGATTTGGTCAAGGGTCATTTTAGTTACATCCTTCTGGCTTGAAAGAGACGTTGGCAATTGAAGAAGGCATTTAAGTATTAATTGTCTCTGTTTTATTACTGAAGCGATCAGGCTAAAAAAATATTTTTTTGCAATATAGGAAACAATGTAGCATTGTTAATTGATGACATATACGAAATTTTAGTCCTAGAATTACATAACATAATTACCACATTTCCACTTTAGTTTATCATCCTAAATTTTGTTTTTCAAAAATCTATTATTATGATTCACTTGTGCAATTCAAAAACTAGAAAATTAGAAAATATAAATTTGCAGATGAACGCATATGTGGATTTTCACTATTATTATTAAAAGATATAAATTGTGTGAGAGTATTGGTATAAGTTTGAAGCCCTCGAGAAAGTGGATCATCAGATTGTTATAAACAAGGTGTCTGGACAATTTCCTTTTACTTCCTCATCATGTAAATTGATCTGGTCCTATCTTCGTGGCCATACACAAACGTTGTATAGGGAGTATTGTCAATCGTGTCCCACAAGGATTCATAATAGGCCCACTGTTATTTTCAATTCCTATCAATAACCTACAAATCTTATTTCATAAGGAACTGTAACTCCCACATGATGGGATGATGATGCCCACCTTTACATATCCAAACCAAGCCCTTCGGCTTAGTAGAAGACGCCGTCTCTAGACTTAATAAAGATATTTTATCAGTTACTCGGCGGACTGAAAGTAACAATCTCCTACCGAATGCAACAAAATCGGCGTTAATCGTTGTATATAGATATAGTATTGATAGGAATGAGTTCCTTGATATACCCTTGAACTGCACCAAAATACCCCGCAAAAATTCGGTGAAAATTTTAGGAATAATATTCAACAAGACGCTGTCATGGTCATATCAAGTTAACAACATTGTCGCCAAAATATATCGAACGCTTCGTAGGCTTTGGTTAACTGCTTCCCTCTTTCGAAAAGGAACTAAATTTATCCTGCTTAAGACCTGATATTCTTAATAACCCATAGATGCGAAAGCTCCTGTCTAATCGATTCTGTTTCGAAAAAACATCTAAATATAGTTTTTAATTCCATGTTGCGACACTCTCAAATTCTTTGGAGGTTTGATCATATCTCTGCGGTCAGGAATTCTATACTTAGATGCCCCCGTAATGTGTCAAACTGACTTTCACAGTACCATGTTTGTGCGAAATGTTATTATAAATCAAAGTCCGCGCACAAATTTTCCACAAAATTAACTTCACCTGCTCCCAAAAAAATTGTACTTGGTTTGTGTACTTGTTTGTTTGATTTCGCTATCGGTTAATTGAGCGACAATATAGTTTAAAGGCAACTAGAATGCGGAACATCCTTATTTACCAATTTTCATCTTAGTTTATAGATTTTAAACTTATCTACTTTGGTTCAAATTTCGACTTTTTCTTCTCTTATATGCAGGATGTCCGGTAATTAGTCGACGTGCGGTATACCAATCGATTCCCTGAAGTATCCTGATTAACGTTTTTTTCCCTTATGTCCCTTATATCCCATTCAAATACACCCTTGTTCGTTATTTTGTGATGTACTTATGAAGAATTGTAAATTAATGTCAAAGGTCATAAAATCTTTAAACGCCATTTGGAGGGGAAGGAAGTGATTTTAGGAGGGGGGTTCTTAAAAAAAACGTTGATCAAGACACTTCAAGGAATTGACTGGCATATCGCATGTCGATTAATTACCGGACACCCTATATTTTACAGATAATCACAGATAATCAAAGGTATAAGCTTAATTGTGTAACGTTAGCTGAGTAAATAAAAGAAATTAACTGAAATGAAATAAAAAGTCTGCTTTCATTATTATAAAGGGCATTTCTGTTAAGCACATAACACACATAGTATAAGCAATCGTTAGGTTGCTCTTTGATTTTGAAAATTTTCACGATTTTGCTTAAAACCAAAAAAACAACAAAACAAAATTTTATACATAAATATTTTTTTATGTACTAGCCGTAATTGTCCAGGCGTCGTAGGCTCCAAAAATACACAATCACTCATCATTTGATTAAAACATTTTAATTTTTCATTAATTGTCATTCTTCAATAAAAATGGTTAGTTAAAATTAAAGAGCACTGCCAAAGCTTTACGAAAAATGTGCAAAAATTAATAAAACTCTGTTAACGAAAATTTTCTGTAGTAAATATAGTATCTTCTTACATAGTTAAAGGATATAATGAATGCGAATAAAAAAGGAATCAGCATTGAGTCTTGCGGAATATCCTGTAGAAGTATTAGCAAAATGAAATAGTGACAATTAACTTCTATAAAAATTTTCCAGGCATTTATCAATTAATTTAACTGCCTGAAGACGAAAATAATCCTAATGTTTTAAAAATATTTTATTTTATCATTGTACATTAGCTTATTTATATTGATAGCTTCTGGATTTGCATATTGTACCACGCAACCCAATCTGATTTTTTGCAAATACTCAGATTTTATTGGTTTTTACACTAAAGTTGGATTTATTAATTTATTAAGAAAAAAATTATAGTTCACAGCATTTAACAACTATTTGAAATAGTAACACAAAATTATCCGCATATTATAAATGCTAGCACCTTCTCAAACACTTTAAAATTCATGACTACTCTCGTTTCAGTTACGATTATAAAAAATGAAAGAGATCATCATTTTCAACGTGCTCCATAAATTTCTCATCTTTTTTTCCAAGAAAATAGATATTGCACATTCAATTTTAACTGAACAATAATTACAGGAAAAAAGCTTACCTGAACCCATTATGAGAATCAAAGCTAAAGTGAAGCCGTTGTATATCTTCATTTTGTTGCTTTTTGTACTAATTCTTGTCACTTTTCTAATCAGACGAATTCTTGACAACAACGTTAAAGTAGGGTTAAAGTACAGTAATATAATTTAATAAAACCAGCACTGCAAAATATATCTTCAGATAGGTATCTAGTAATTGAAACGCTTCTCTATCAGAAATACCACTGAGTCACCGACAAATTAGTACTGTCGACAAGGAATCACATCATTTCCGAACACTTTTACTACGGAAAACGGGCATTGAATGTTAAAAAGCACGTGATTCTTAACTGCGTTTTAGTGAGCTTTCTCAATAAGTACCACTGACTGCACAATAGACTAAATCGACCGCACTAAATCCCAGCACTTATGCACCTTAAAGTTATTTGGTCGACCGTGGTCCAAACGATGTCTTTTATAGCTTCTACTCAGCTAGTGATTGCCTACGATCAACGGAGATCTGTTCCTCAAGGCGCTCTGAAACCGACTGAAAGGTTCCTTATAAATCGTTTTTATAATTTATAAATTGTTGTTATCAAAAGATGCCGATGGCAAACAATAAGAAGATAAGAAGAGCTTTGTCTCTCACACTCGTGGCGGTGAGTTGTCTTAATATATTACATTCAATGAAGCCAAGAAGAACTTGCCACTTCCTAGTAAGTCTCTTAAGAAGATCTTTCAGAGAGCAATGGTGGGATTAAACAAGATCATGGATTCTGGGTAATCCCACCAATCTCAACTCTTAAGTTTCGCGATTAAGCTTAGACGCTACTATTATGTGTGTATAGTAGGGGTTAATCGACTCAAGCTATTTCTCGTAGTCAGATGGAATATAGTAAATTCCGTGTATCTCACTCTTCACTCAACCCAAACAAAATACCGCAGAAACTAGAGGTGTCACCTGAAATTTTCATTACTTTTAATGACGCATCATTCCGTTTCTCGTGCATATTATTTTGATAACCCTTATAATTGATCTATCAATTCAGGTATTGAATACTTCAGCATAACAACAACAAGTTTCGCTTCGTTGGAATTAAGTAGGTAAGTTTGGGCTCAAAAATTATTGAATGAAGATTTCAGAAGTCAGATAATGTAGAAATGTTTAAACTAAACTAAACTAAATTAGTTAGCTATTTAGAATTCAAAAACGATAGCAGATTAATTATTCACTTTATTAAAAGGAAGGAAAAATGTCAGTTTGCTTCAGCTAAATTATATCTGCTTGAAGAGCACAGGCGAAGGTTTACTATCAACAAAAATTTGGTTTCAAATAAATCGCGTGTTCTAAATTCAAGACAAACTTTTTGTTATTAATTTTATTGTTTCCATTCATACTTTTGATAGTTTTTCCGGAAAAATGAGCACATTTTACTATCGTGTATTTACAATAATTTCCTAATTTTTAGTAAGAAGAAAAATTGAGCATTGCTTTCAACAACATTACTTTGGGTTTAACATGTTTACGCCGGCATTAACTACCGGTGGTTCCTACGAGAATTTTAAGAGAAAGTTATATGAAAAACTGAATACAACTGTTGTTAGTGTTGCGCTACAAAGAATTAAAATGAAAAAATTCTCTCAGATATCCAGGCTAGTTAAATTTTAACACTTTATACAGAAATACCAGTGCCCTATGCTTTAGATGAAAAGAAATTTACAATATGATATGGCGATGGCGAAGCATAGCCGAACCGTCGTAAGCCAAAAATAAATCTAATAACACAACCTAAAACAATCCTAAGATTGGTGATTTTTTTTAGACATTGACAAGGCAACTCTGTTTAATATCACTTGCAGGATGTCTATATTGAAGATAAAAGGTAATGAGCGCCAGAGTATCTTTTCTTTTTAGCCAAACTTCCAGGTTTGGATCTTGTCTAGACCAATCTCTTCTCACTTTGATTGGAAGTTTTCTCTCTGACCGTTCCATCTGTGCTGCTTTGGATGGTTTTATCTCTAACTCCTATAACGTCAATACCGAGACCGGCGCACCGCAAGGCTCTCTATTGCCTCCCACTGTTTTCCGGGGTAGAAGAATTGTTTACAGTTTAGGGTATCCAAAACCCAAAACTATCTGATCTCCCTCAAATTAACCCTAAATCCTCCACCACCATTTTCTGTCAATGAGGTGAGTATATAAAAAAAATAAAAAAAAATTAATTTTCTCACTTTCCAAACATGCACATAGTTTTCATTGTATATGTTACAATATTTTTCTAGATAGTTTTAAAAACGACGAGATCAAAATAAATAACTAAAAACTACTTTTCACCTTAAAATACAAAATAAAGTAGAAAATATTTCACTCAATAACATTTCCTGATGATACACTGCACTATTAGTTTGTAATAATGGCTAGGAAATTTTCGATTAACTAAAAATAGAACTTCTTTTGAAAACATGTAAATCAAAACATGCCGAAAGCTTGGGATTTCAACCAAAAATAGTTTCCGTAAACAGGCTCGATGACTTGTTTTGATAAGATTTATCGCTGCTAAAGTAAATAACCAAAAAATTCTTGTAATTTCGAAATTAGTAAAAAGATAAAGTTTCGATGTACATACCAGACTTTATTCAAACACATTATTGATTGTCTCAGTGATAGGAAACTAATAATTTGTACGTATTATATTGTGCCAGTAGACTCATGACCTATCAACATGCTATTTTGGAGTTTGTAAGATTAAACTTTCTATTAAAAAACTTGTCCTTGTTATCATTGGGATTTAATTCATTCCAACAGATAAAATATATAATTTTTTGCATCATTTGGTGAAAATGAAATTGATTAGCAGCTCTTTTTTAGTATTTTTTCCTTCTAATTAAATATTCATATTAACAGAACTATATTCGTACTCCCGTATACTGATTGCAGGAGCTATTAATTCTGACCCTTATCACAGCAGCACAATGGGTAATCTCGTAAGTACGTTCGATCTTTCTAATCCTAATTCTTCTAGCCTTCTGAATCTATTTATTGTTGACAATTTGCACCTAGTTTCCTTTTTTAATCAGATATCTGCATTAATTTTTTCACGACATGACCTAAATATCCCTGGTTTACTGCCAGAATCGATGAGTTATTAACGTCGTAACACTGTCTATATTAGGTGGAAGCGATTCCGCAAACCCTGGAAGCGATTCCGCATTATGGAACGAATTCCGTAGTCTGCGTAACAGGGTCAACTGTGAAGTCTGGAGCTCTAAAAGAGCTTATCATTCTCAACATCAACAAATCCAAAACAACCGACACTAGAAAGTTATTAAATATTATAATTTAAAGTCTGCAGGTGTTAGTTCATCCAAAAAGTGTAGGACTGGTGTACAAGATGTTGATCCAGATTATCTGAATCGCATTTTCAGATCATCAACATCAACGATATCTACTCAAAATAGTTATTTGCTTTCTGCAGTCCTGACTCAGGATCCTACAGATGGTTTTTCTTTTATTGCTTTCGATAAGGTAGATATGTTTAGAGCGGCTATGTCTATCAGGTCTAATGCATGTGATCTGGATGACCATCCCAAATTTATTAGAATTTTACTACCAGTGCTTTTACCTTATGTTACATATCTTTTAAATACTATCATAGTAACCTCATCCTTTCCCAAAACCTGGGAAATATCCAAAGTTTTACCCATCACAAAAAAGTCCTCTAAACCAATTGAATATCGTCCGATTTCCATTCTGCCTTTTCTCTCAAAAGCCATCGAGGGCATAATACACGATAAGCTGCTCACGTATATTTCTAAAAATCAGTTGTTACTTTCGCTTCAGTTAGAATTCCGCCCCAAACACAGTTGTAGAGCTGCCCTGCTCAAGATTTCAGACGACATCCGAATTGCCCTGGATAACGACAAACTGACCATAATTGTTTTTCTAGATTTTTCTAAAGCCTTTGATAAGTTTAATCAGAATCTTCTGTTAAAGAGACTACGCCAGAAGTTCAATTTTTCAGTATCTGCTTCCAAATTCATTTGGTCTTGCCTTTACGATCAACATCAGATGGTTTTTGCTAGGAGTAAGTCTTCGGATCTTTTTCCTATTTACACTCCGATTTACCTCAAAATTCTATTCTTGGGCCATTACTTTTCTCATTATTTATAAACGATTTGCTTTCTGTTCTACATGAGTGTTCGGTTCACATGTATCTGACGACGTACAGCTATATATATCTCACTCCCTTGGATTGGTTGAGGATGCCGTGACTGGAGTTAACGAGGACCTGGACCTGCTTTCGCCAATCTCATTAAATAGTTAAATTATTCGCTACAGTAACTCTGTAAGCCTGATTCCATCTCCTTACGTATACTTAATGTTACGTTTAATTCCGCTGGTTCGATATGCATTTCGTCTTTGTTGTTTTGACCATGTTTCCCCATATGTGAAGTCCATTTAGGGATGCGGTTTCAATTCCTATACGAATTATCGTTCCATTCTACTAGTACGTAATATATTTATAAGACAAAAACCTAATTATCTTTTGGGTAAAATTAATTTCGTTCAATCCGAGAGAATGTTTTCGATACCCCACAATTTGTCCAGCCCGCCAGACTCTGAAATACCCTGCCGATTAGTCTGAGAAGGAACCGAAGTGGCCAATGGCCTTTTAAATCGACATAATTTGTACTTTGTTCTACTGAAATGCCCGTCAAGATTTTTGTCCTACGTCAATTGAGATCCGAATATTACATAAAGATTGGAATTAATTATTTTATTTCATTATTATTTTTTCTCTGTATTTTTTTTTTTTGTTATGTCTAAATTTCCTACACGAATTTACAAGAATTAATATATTAATTGTATAGGGTTTATAAATGAATAAAAATAAAAACTTAAATATCAAAAAAGATACAGAAGTGGAATTTATAAAGCGCATCAAAATGCATCCAAGTATCAAAGTGGTAACTCTGAATGAAAGCTGTGGTGTAAAAATCAGAAAAAAATAATGAGTATATGAAATAAATATTGACGTAAAGAAAAAATATTTGTCTTCAATTTAAATATCATAATTGAAGAAAATACCATAAACTTCTGTTTTTAAGCAAATTTTTTCCACAGCGCGGCGTGGCGATTTGTCTAAACCACTTGTTAAACTGAATAAGTAAAATCACAACTGCAGTAATTTTTTAAGTGGTTTATCTAAAGAATTAAAAAATCTGCCGTCATAAATTTCACCTTAACGTTTCTTACTTAAAAAGATGATTGTCTAATCGACATTAGTACGAGTATACTGCGCTACTAATAACGTGCTGTGTTGCGGCATTGCTATATCTTCAGTGCTGAGAATAATCAGATTACGTCAGTGAGTGCATGTGCAATGTTCACTGAACAAGAAAAGATAAAATACAGACAATTAAAACTGATATTTTACAAATTCAATTTTTGATGGGATCATCTTGTAGCTGATATGTCTGAAGGCCGTCTATTAAATATTTAATACAATGTCTCTTGCAGTCTAAAAGTTCTCGAAACATTAATCGCTTCCAAAAATCAAACTAAGGTAAAATCTCAATAGGGTAGATATATGGAATGTGTCAGATTATCGTAGAAAGATACTGTATCTTGTAGTGATTATCTCCATTTATAAAGTTCAATCTAATTAAAAATTGGTGAATTAAGTTACCTTAAGTTCATAAAATTCAAATTTATAAAAAAAATATTTTTGGGTGAGTTTATTCTATGCTACTCCAACTGAACTCACTGAAATTGGATTGGACCAAACGCTGAGGAGTTTTTCGCTATTATTTAGCGTTAATATAGTGTTTGGCAGTTGTCATTGTGTTGCTGTAAAACTTCATTAGTTTTTACAGAACGTCACAAGACAGAATACTTTTCATTCGCAACAAAAAATATTTCGAATAGACTACAGACACTTCTGGAAGTAAGTGTCAGTAGTTCAATTTTGAAATCATATTTTAAGTACTACAACAGTAGGTTCTTGGCACTTTAATCAAATTGTGTACGTTCTATCTCTAAAAGAAACAGCTTTATGTCCCCTAAAGTACCATTTCCCCGATCTTCAATTGAAAGATATATCACTTGTCTACATCTTACTTCATAATTGAACAGAGTATTACCGCAAAATTTGAACTAGACATAAATAGAGATTTATGATATGTGAGGACTTTGCACTCCTAGGGTTGATTGACTTAAAAGATTAGTCGAAGAAAGCAGAAAAAAAATTGGGGAACCGATTATACCATTTAACTTCAACACACAACTACCTACTCAAGTGATATTTGTTATTTTTTTTTTCATTTTAGTTACTATTTACAAATACCGCTTGTGAGAGACAAAAGCAAGGGACAAGCTTAATCTTAACAATGGCAGTTTTAGTTTTAAGTAGAGAGTTTTATCAATGTAGAATGACAGAGTAAGAATAGCTAATAGTTTTTTACTATACCCGTTTAAAGCAAATTAAAAACAATTCTTGAATACAAATCACTTTCCAAGTAAAGAAATATACTTTTTTTCTTCTTGTTTTAGCAAAATGAAAGCATTGTCCTTGTCCTATTAAAGCGTCGAAGCAAGGAATCAACCGATTAATATACTATTTAAGGATTTTTCTTTTAAAGAGTTCTGTGGACTGTCGAAAAACAGTCCCCTGAACGTAAGCTAGTACTAGGTTCGTTGTTCATCAAACCTAAAGACAAGAAACAAAATCCATACGTGGGAACAGATGTTGTCAATGGTCCAACCACCCAGTTGACCAGATGAAGCCCAGGATACGCTCACACCCTTTTCCACCCTCTTCATGCATTTTATCAAGGATGCACAAGAAGAAGAATGAAAACATTGAACTCTTTTTTATGAATGCTTTAGGATTAGAGCACTCTCAGATCTTCATAGAGGAAACCAGCTCCAACCCAACCGTCATTAAGATGCAGTCTTAGGAGCTGCAGATGCTGCTCTGGATTTCTATGAGTGAGATATTAAGCGAGACCTCCAACGCTCGTGTGCTCGTTGAGCTTTGTGCCCCGGATATACTAAGTAAGCATAGGCGTTGTACTGCCTCTCAGATCGTACAATTGCGTTTTATTTGACTGTTATATAACCAGTCATTGTCCGTGGTTTGAGTTCCTAATTCTTACCCACTGCTCTTCGATAGGTTGATGAGACCACATAGACCTGCTTCGCCCTTTCCTCCAAGTCTGATTTCCAGCCTAGTTTTCTATCCACAATAACCCCCAGATACCTTACATTCTCCTTTATTTCCAACTCAATGGAACCGATAGATGCCAGGATCATCGGGCGATTTTTCCTTTTCCTAGTGAAGAGGCAAAGTTCAGTTTTCCGGAGATTAAGACCCGTCACACACTGGAACTGTGCTGTGCTAGATTGTGCAACACAATGTTTTTGTTAATACACACGTTTGAATGGACCAATATGTGGATCTCCCAATCCATAAACTTATCCCGAAAGTGAGTACTTCAGTGATGTTGTTGCGGAATCTGCAGCCACCGAAACTTTGTGATGAGGCTGAAACTGATAGCTCTGAATCGCAATGGTTTCGAGATCACAATTTTGAGGAAATGTTTACTAGAAGAGTGAGTCTTTTTACTACATATACCCTTGATACCATTTGACTTCCCTGTTAAGTCATGACTGTCGATAGTTCGAATTGTTCGATAGTGCCCATCACTATAGAAAATAATCCTGGAAATCTCCAAGGTTGGAGGACACACTTGTTCAGCATGTGCAAAAATGATACAAATCGGTATATAAACTTTAGCTACTGTTCCTCGTTCGATGCATTATTAAAGTAAATATAAAAGTACACCAATTTCTCAAACCTGTGAAATTATGTAAGTTAGGTTTCTTGAAAATTGCGCCCGAGTACTTTATTTATATTACTGCCAACGCACAATAAGCCTTGAGATGTCGTAAGAAATTCGGTCAAATTTCATCTGGAATGACATTAATTTCAATTCTGGTGTTGTTGTATTCATGCACTTGCGTTTGTTGATTGTCGCGCTCTTATTGTCAACATCCCCCGTCGGACCGGCGAGGCAAGTCGTGTGAATAAATCGGTCATTGCAATCGTGGAACTCTTCCGCAAAGTAGGCTGTAACAAATACGTCAACATAGCTTCAGATTACGATTACGATGTTAACCCTAATCTCGACTGGCAAACCAAAGCCCCCAGTGCAACTGCTACCCGCAATGGCGGGCAAATACACCTTTCAATTGAGCTAACTGCTAGAGTACTACTATTTACGCTATTTACATATGGAAGAAAGGGGATTTGCTATCTTTTGCGGACCCCCTTGTCCGAGTGGCCGAAAGATACCACCAACAGATGATATTTATGGTCACTTCGCGTGGCACATCTAAAGCTCATCTTACGTAATGATAAACTATAGCGAATGCAAGTGCAAGTGTTTCTCACTTTTCGCGATGTCAGAGACAAACAAACAAATTAGAAAAGGAGTCGTTAGACTTAGTGAAGCTGTTAGTCACTTAATGGCTAGATTAAGTGATTCAAATTTGTTCATACTATTCGCGATTCGGGGTAAGCGACAGTATAATGAACGCATAAAAAAGCAATTTCTTCAGCTTAGTCGTACACGTTCGGAGGAATGTGACATGAATCACAATAAAAAAGAAGTTAGTATAGTACTACTCTGCTTAATAGAGTCTTGTTGTGGCGCACTTTATTTTGGAGAATCTTTTATTGATTATTCAATTTGCTCTTCGCACATGAACTAGTCGTCGGGATTTTGAGAAGTTGACTCACTACATATGTTATTGCAATCACAATTTGATTTGTCACTCATTTAATTAAATTAATTTTTATATGTTTTTGAATTCTCGATGCGACACAAACTTTTGGGTATAGAACCTGTCTTTCGATTTAAGATATATTAGAATACCATTCCTTACAACAAAAATCACCTATCAATGTGTAAGGTGAAATTCAAATCAAGCATTTATATGTAAGTTTCTGTTAAAGCTACTCAAAAAAATCGAACGAATCTAGAGAAAACAACGTTGGTAGAAAATGCTGATCCCAAAGCCTGCCCAATATCCAAGAGATGTATGATGCTAATAAAATTTTCTCATGCAACTGGCAGGAAGCTGGCCGAGTAGTATAGGGACAGGAACCCGATTGATGGTTCTAGTGATGCCAAATACCTAGGTGTATACCAAAATATCATGGATAGAAGAAAAGACCAAAAAAGCGAAGGTGGTGTTGCGTCATAGTTAGAAGAACGTGTGAACTAAAGCGCAGTAGCTCGCCAATTGGATAAATGCAATAGTGGTCAGACCTATTCTGACATTTGCTGTAGAAGACTAGTGGTGACAATTGGATGGGGTACAAAGGATGGCGTGCACTAAAAACTCTACTGCAGCTGCCACTGCTGAATCTGTTTGTGAAAAAATTGACAGTGGTGGCGGCACTCAGCAGTCAGCACCCAGGACCAAGAGGATAATGATAACCGAAAGGCTTCAACACTCAAGACTCTTATCAGTGACGGATCACTCTCACAAAAGGATTCATATCGGATCGGAATGGCGGGTGCAGGAATCTTCTTTGAAGACTTAAATCTTTCCTACTCTGTTAATTTGGGAAGATACACCGAGATTTACCAAACTGAGATGCAGGGTCATGTTTGTCCGTTGGACTACTTAAAGGAGGGTCAGAGTCATCACGCCATTTACACGATTCGAACCCAAGCCCACATAGGAGATAGACTGCAAATGTGCGCCTGAGCCCGCTCGGCCAGCTCTTGTATATTTGTGTTTTAAGAACATTTTAAGAACGTAATTGGTATCATAATAGACCATTTTCTAGGTTTAGATGTACATAGTTTCTGCATGACCGCCACTTTAACTCAACCTAATATCACTTAACAGATAAACTTCTGTTGACTAATGTACATAAATATCAAAAGATCTGTGAATTAATAGTTTGCATTACTAGCCAAATTCAAATCTCAGCTTTCTCAAGAATTTATTTACACCAATTTTAAAGTCACCAGACACATATTTTGGCGCACTTTTCCTACGCTTGCAATTACAAGATTCTAATTTGAACATTTTTGACCACTTTCAGTAATTAATCAAATTTTAATCTGAGCTAAATAATATTTCAAGGATATAAAAACCAGTTTGCTAGTGCAATTTAATGAACATATATGTGTTCTGCTCTGAAAGTCTGAAATTAGATTAAAAATAACTATGTCACGAGATTTATGCTATAACGAAAATGGTCATATTATTAGCATAGTTATAAAATTGTATTTCTATTTTTAACTAAGATAACATGCGTGCATACCGGCTAATTGGATCAAGTTTTCAGTGACTTAGAACGCACCCTAGTACTAATTAAGTAATAGATTATAATCACAGAAAAGTGATTCATGTGCACGTCTTAAGTTAAAATACATGCCCAATTCCGACAGGTGCTCAGATGAAACTGGTTTGACAAAAATAGATATAAAAAATCATATTACGA
Source organism: Dasypogon diadema (assembly GCA_006980735.1). Classification (NCBI taxonomy): domain Eukaryota; kingdom Metazoa; phylum Arthropoda; class Insecta; order Diptera; family Asilidae; genus Dasypogon; species Dasypogon diadema. The sequence continues at coordinate 49,779 of QYTT01093305.1, forward strand.
TCAACATGCTGGACAAAATGTATCTGTTGGCGCCACTAAACTATTATACCATTGCAATTAACATTCCTTTCGCACGATTAAAATATTTTACTTACAAATTATTATAAAGTATTGAATATATAAGTTATTTACACCGATGTAAATCTATGAAATTCCAGAGGAATATCTTAACCCCAATCGTTATGTATTGGATTGATTGCTAGACAGAAATTTTAAAAACAGAATGGAACAACAATAAATAACTTATAGCTAAAGAATAAATTTAAAAATCGAAAACGCTACGTTTCTGCAGTTAATATAAATATTATGCTAAAAGAAAGACTTCAGTAATTTTCCCATAAACAAATTTTAAATCGATGAACTCTGAATGAGCTCATAGGTTAGAATTAACATCAATTTTGTTTCTTTCAACAATGGACATAAAACCACTAATTCACTCTGATCGCATATAGTGATTTTCTTTATCAATGTGCCCAGTGACTTATGAATGAATGAAGATCATGATTTTTACAAGCTTTTTATATATGTGGCATTCTTTTTAAAGGGTAATGAATAAATGACAAATGAAATGTAACTAGTTATTATGTTTTATCAACGTACTTTAACAACATCAGCCTGTGAACCTTTTATACCACTGTCATTAGAAAGAGTGGAGCGAGGCGTCGCGTCGTCGTGATATGTTTTTGTGATTGATGCATATGTGTATTGAGGTATTACTGGGTATAGTGTTAATCAGCCATAGAAATTTTTGAAATATTTGAATTAGTTTACACAATTGAATACTAGTCGCGAATAACGTCCGAAAAAAACGTGTAGCTCAGTTTTCGAATATAACAACATTAATTTAAACTACAACATTAACCCATTATAACCCAGCGTATGATATTTATACGCAAAAATTCCAAAGGTTTTAACTGCCCAGTTGACGACTAAATTCCTTTTTTTCCTAATTATATGCATCTAACATTTATAGCTTTTAGATTTTTACATTTTTTTAGAAATATAAAAATTTTTCCTAAATATTTATAGTAGGTACCTGTCGCTGAGAGTTCACAGTAAAAACAAGGGTAGCATTACCTAGAATTATTAGAGGAATAAGAATTAAAATTTTCTTTTTTTAAATTTTTTTTATTTTTATTCTTCCTACTTTGTACTTTTTTTTGTAAAATGAGTTATGTTAAGCTGTTTTGAAACTACATACGGGGAAATTCATCATGATATCGGTACACAATCTATGAGCGGGTTATAATGGGTTAACAACTATATAAAACAAAATTGAGCGTACACTTTTATTCAACACGAAATTGTTTAAAAATAACATATGCATTACTAATGTATTAATTTATCTCACAATATTTTTGTTATAATATGTTTGAAAAGATTTGTACTTATTGAAAATAAACATTTTGTGTATGCTATTTTTAAACAAGCTCGTTCTGAATAAAGGTGTATGCTCAATATTGTGAGTAACTATTTGAAAACAACCTTAAAATATAATGTTTGTGATACAGCTGTACCATCGTCTCCGCAGAAACGGAAAAAGCTCTGGAAAACCTTTCATTTTACAACAACAAAGACACGGTGTCCGGAGCTTTTTTCTGTTCCGATGAAACGATGAGACAGGTATTAAATTAATGCTGTCAGTGCTACACAAAGAGCCAAAGCCTTCGACAATTGAGCATTTTTGGAGCTATCTCATCTACATTTGATATTTAAAAATTTAACAATTCACTTCTTTTCTTTTCACTCTTCAAAAATGAAGGTTTGTCTCGTTTAAATTATAATTTAACTGCGTCATTGACGTAATAGGGAACTGACACCATTCCACCAGCTACCGAATATTTTCAGATCGATTCCTAGCGAGAACCGTGTGTGAGATTTAAGTAAGTAAATACGGAATTTCCAGGCGCCAGACATATGAAAATATCACTGTCGGCCCAATAAGATCATAGAACTGACCTCCTCGAACATGTCTCGTCGAAACAGGTCGCCAATAAGATCGTATAGGGGTAATAAACCAACCCTTAGCCAAATTGGTACGTTTAAGGAAACCAACAGGCAAAGAAACTAATGCACCTGTCTAGACATGTTTCGCACGACCGAGGTGTAAATATTCAGGAAATATTCCTGATAAATCACTTGTATTGTGAAGCTTGAAGTGAATAGTTAAAAATCGTAATTTCAGTTAAATTAAACATCGTGATTATATCTAGTGATTTTGTGAGATTGAATAGGTGGGTGGTATTATGGGTATATAGTAGAGTGCTTTTGTAATTAGATTAACCCCCTGTGGGTGGTGTTATGGGTGTAGTAGTAGTGATTGATTAAAAAAATGTAGATTAACCACATGTAGTTGATAGTGTAATAGCTTTATAATCTAATTGTCTCGTGAGAGTGGTATCCAAGAGTAAGTGTGGT
>QYTT01093307.1:7620-19591 GCA_006980735.1 Dasypogon diadema
ATTGAAGAAAGTGTTCGACACAGTTCCAACCTAACTGCTGTCAAAAGGCAGAAATTCGTTCGATTGATCATTTGGGTCGGAACGCATTCCTAACGAGCTCCAACTCTAAAGTCGTCAGGTTTTTTGTTTTCTCGAGTTGCACGCACACCAAAAAGGTAAATGTCAATGTCAGTTTGTTTTTTGCTGTGATTTTCGGGATTTTTGGCACAGTGTATCCAATAAATAATAAAAATGGAAGAAATAATAGAATTTTTTATGGAATCTTCCTCAAGTATTGAAATTTCGATTGTTTTTTTTTAGCAATCCACGTTCTTATCTAACAAAACTTTCTCAAAGAATAAAACATAATATAAACGTGATCAGCTGATTGTCAAATAATTTACACACACAACTGGCTTTGGATTCTGTTTCATTCGATTGAACGGGTTGGAACCTCTGATTCCAGTTCCGACTTAGGTTTCTCAATCGAACTCGACATTAGAATGAAATTGAAAAAGAATTTTTACGTCTGTATATGCAAATTTTTTTTGGCCCACTAAGATTGTTGTTTGTTGTTTTAAACGAATTAAATTGGTAAGTAACCGAATTCAGGAGTAGTTATGGATAATTTGTGTTTGAAATTCAAAATGAAAAGAAAGGGTAAATTTTACTTCCAAAAGTTGTAATGTACTCACATGGATATTTATAATTATGCTACAAACGCGTCATTGCCTATTGTGTTAAGCTCCAGTTGTGGTAGATCTTAATTGTAACTGCTCTTTGTTTTATTGAAGGCTAATTTAATTTTCCTTATTAACTGCAAAGAGAAATAATAATTATTATTACAATAATTATCTCATGTCCTTCTTACTTAAGTATTTTTGATTTTTCAATTTTCGAAATTATATACAAGAAAATTGTTTTTTTTTCTGAGTGATGGATGTTTGTCTTGCTGATAAAACTGCAGTCTAAACTATGCGGTTATAACTGGACCATAGTGATGCTGGGGTTACGGGTGTTTTGATGTCACTTATAGCAGTGTAGCGGATCTCAATTTATCCCGAAAAAAACGTGGCCACCCATAAGCAATTTTTTTTGCAATTTTGGCAGTGGCGTAGCTAGCCCTGAATGGGCCTTGTATCAAAATTTCTGGGGGGCCCTTTTTCGGAAATTAAACAGTAAAAATTTCATAAACAAAATATGTTAGAAAATAACAAAAACAATAATCAATACATATTAAAAACTAAAAAAAATAGTCTAATGGTTAAATATGTACTTTCCTTGCTTTTTTTTGGCGAACGTATTTATTATGTCGTCGATAGCTAAAGAAGATTTCAGTTTCTCTAGTTCTTGTCCCAAGGAAGTTCTAACATAATTTTTAACAAGTTTTAATTTAGAAAAGCTTCTTTCAGTTGTTGCCGTTGTAACCGGTAGGGTTAAAAATAGTAAGCACACTGTTATAACCTTTGGGAAACTGGAGGCGAGGCTATTGAAATTTATCAATAATAAAAAACCAAAATTATCACTTGTTTAAAGTGAGGCAAAAATTTTTGTAGATGGGAATTGCTAGCAAAGTGCCAGCATTTAAAAAAATTATTGTGGAGTGTTTCGATTTCGACGGTAAGGAAATCTCATCAGCATGGCTGACGCCTAGTCCGTCTAGCCATGGACACTCAACACAGCTTTCAAAAATTTTGCCCTTTATCAGCTTGTTTTTAATTACAAGCACGAATTTTTATATGGGAGCAAAAATCAATTTTGCAAAACCCATACGAGGAAATATCCCTAAATTTTTGTAAGCTGAAAAAATAGAAAAAAGCACTTGAGGGAACTTCAGTTCAGAGTGCTAAACTGCAATGAGACTAGCTGCTCTCAATTCCCTTGGCTTGTGGTTGAAATAAACCAAGATATTATACTGCCACAACAGCAAATTACTAAGAGGGAGACTTCTCCAACCCTTTTTAGGATGCAAAAAAAAGAAGAAAAGTAAGCGCGAAACTTACAAGTCAGAAGTTCGGACATAGGCATTTTAACTTTGTAGTTCAAATTACATTGATATAATGAGAAAGAGAGAGAAAATCAAATAAAGAAAACGATAAATGTAGGATAAACAAGTGCATTTTTTTGAAAGAGAAACATACGTATGATGAGAAATGAGTCCAAAAGGTAAAAAAAAATTAATCAATACTTTACGGTAACTCGCGTTGCAAAAAGATAACTACGCTATTAAAAAGAGCGCAAAATTGTATTTTATACATTTTGGCACATGTGTTTCATTGCATTGAGTATGAAACTAGTTGTTGATTTCAAAACATCGCAAACAAAACATTTTTCCCTAACTATGAGACTGACATCTAACAATATATTTCTTAATGTAGGAAGCTCACAAATTTTAAATTATCTTAAACTACAGTCCTTAAAAATTTATAACAGCGATGATGATAAATGATGTAATAATTTTTTGAAACATATTTTTTGTATTTCATTATGTGTGTTATAATTATTTTTTCTTCAAAAATACAAGTTATAATTAGCATTATTAACTAGTTTGATTTTAATTTTTTATATATTTAAAACTTTTAAAGTAATAGAAAAAGAAAACAATAAATAGATAAAAAACCGTGAGCAGGAATTGAACCCTGACCGGTCGTGTGCGTTTATTAATCAACAGTTATGTATAAAAACGTTGAAACTATTGAGTGTGTGCGTGAATTCTTACTTACTGCTTACTCACATACTCAACCAGTGCAACACATTCGGAATACAAATGGAAAACCGTAAATATGAACGTCAGAGCCATCTGTCAACGACTCCTTATCAGTTCGATTGTGAATTTTTAGCGGCGTCATATATTTTTTTTGTGCGCGGAAATGTCGAAATTTGAGCCAAATAAGCGTTAATTGCGGGAAGTTTTGCTTCAATCAATTCGAAAAAATCTGCGGCTGAGGTGCTTCAAATGATTGTGGAAATTTATGGTGAGGCTTCTGTTAGTGAACGAACGTGTCGCGAATGGTTTTAACGTTTCAAAAATGGTGATTTCTGTATAGAAGACAAGCAGCATCCCGAACCGGTGAAAAAGGTTGAGACGCAGAATTGGAGGCATTACTGGATGAGAACTCATGTCAGGCACAACAAGAACTTGCAGATTCATTGGGCGTGACTCAACAAGTAATTTAATATCGTTTGAAAACCTTGGGAATGATCCGAAAACAAGGAAATTGGGTGCAATACGAGCTGAAGCAGAGAGATGTCAAATGGCGCTTCTTCACATGCGAACAGCTGCTCTAACGGCAAAAAAGGAAGGGTTTTTTTTTACATCGTATTGTAACTGGCGACGAGAAGTGGATTCAGTACGATAATGCGAAGTCGTGGGGTCACCGCGGTATGCATCAACCTCGACGGCCAAGCCAAACATCCATGGCTCAAAGCTTATGCTGTGTATTTAGTGAGACCAGCTCGGCATGGTATATTATGAGCTGTTGTAACCGGGTGAAACTATCACAGGAGATCGCTACCGAAGACAACTATTTCGTTTGAGTCGAGCATTGAAGGAAAAACGGTCGTAATACGAGGAGAGACACGACAAAGTGATTTTGCAGCATGAAAATACTCGGTTTCATGTTGTACAACCGATTAAAACGTACTTAGAAACGCTCAAATGGGAAATCCTACCACACCCATCGTATTCCCCAGACATCGCCCCTTCCGACTACCACCTGTTCCGATCGAGCAGGCCAAAAATTAGGTCGAATCGTGGATTGCCTCAAAAGACGAGAAATTTTTTCGACGTAGAATCCATATGCTGCCAGAAAAAAGGAAAAAGTTGTGGTTAGCGATGGATAAAACTTTAAAGAATAAGTATGTAACCATTTTTCCATAATAAAGCCTGAAATTTTGAAAAAACGGCGATTTTCCATTTGTACTCCTGATATTTTAAAATCGGAGGCCGATAATCTTGGCGGTCTCCTTGCAAGACTTCAATTTAAAACTACAGGGAAAAGATGAGGATGATCCTTAAAGACATTGATTCACATTTCTTTGCATAGATTACAACTGATAGCATATTTAAAAAATTTCCACAATAAGTGGTACGTCTTAAACTGGAGGCAATTTTCGCGATGCTTTGTTTTACTTGCCCGCAAGAAGATGGAATTGGGAGCACTTAAGAATTTTTATAAACACGGAACTAGCATGATTTATAATTTTCGTTTAGTGGTCCCATGTCCGACTGCTTTGCTCCTCCCATGGCATTATCATATGATTACATAGCATTGTTAGCGACGTAGCAAAAATAAAACAAGTCCTTTGAGCCTTTCAGCCAACCGTTTGCCAAGAGGAGTAGTATGGAAAATTACTCGAATAATTTATGAAGTCCCTCATAGCCATCCTCAGGTGGCATTCCTATACATGACTGGAAAAGCTTCGTAATTCTACGTTTTCCAGGAGATGACAAATGGGTCGAACGCATTACTCAGCATGACATAACAAATGCAGGAGCGGGAGATATTTCCAAAGACTTTTCCCGGGCTCATCCCTGGAGAAATGTAAACAAAATTTTGCCGCTTTTGTTGAAAATGAGGTCAATTTGGAAGAAAGCATGCCCCCCAAAAGAAGGCTAAAGGTCTTATAAGTTGCGAGGACAATAGCCCGGACATTGTGGTAATAATTTACCACATTACGCTTGAGAGCATTATTGTAAGGGACTAACGAAAAAAAGAGACAAAGTTCTGACAGAAGCAAAAGTAGCACTAGCCATTCAAAGTCTTTGCAGTGTCGTTTTCCCCAAGACCTTTCCACAAATAACTTAGGTTAATAATGGAACCAAATTCCTTTGTATTTGCTCAAGAGATGAAATTTCATATTCCTTCGCCCAGCAATAGAAAAATTTATGAAAAATTTTCGTGGATATTTGCATTTTGCCGTGGATCCCAACTGTGAGAATCTGCCATAAGAGTTAGATGACTCTGGAGTTGTTGCAGATGACATAGGGTTTTACGAACAAAATTTCTGTAAGGGAGGGAGTTCAAAAAGATTTAAGTTATCAGAGACAGAAATGACTGGATATCCCTGCATCTGTCCTGCATTTGATGGTTCAGTTAGCAGCAGTTCTCGTATGTCGGAGCAGTTATTCTTTGTTGACAGGACATTCACCCAAATCGATCATTCTGGAGTTTTAGTTATCTGAAAACCCCCAATTCAATTATCGTTGTTTTTTTTCCAAATTGGAAGGAATGTGAGTGCTCTTGATGTTTGTTTCTGTCCATTTTCTATTTTATGAATTACAGAAAAGTTACAAACTAAAAATTACAAACAAAATTAGTTTTACACTTCGAGCAAAAATTCCTAATTCGGTAATACCTAGCTCAGGTCAGCATTCTGCAAATTCGAGTGCAACCACTTTAACTAAAGCAGGAGCGTTTCGTTTACCTACTATGCAGTTAAAAAAACAACAAAATTATGCTTTTTTCCATATTATATGCACTTAGAAGAAGTGGAACATATTTATCTCAGTAAAATCTAATAAATAGCACGGGTCAAGACCCCGCCTAGCTTGTTATATACTTTTTTATGTGTAAAATTTATTCAGCTAGTTCGATCTGTTTTGGCTTCTTTAAGAAGGTAAACAGAAACGTTTCAGGAACGGCGTTTCTGTGTCCACCTATAGTTTGTGGCGTTCAGCGGTGATATCAGACTGAAATTTTTAATTTTTTGTTTGTTTAAACAACGAATCCCTCGTACCTCTCCCCTTGAACACGTACCTCTTAGTTGGTTTATCACATCTTCTGTTGCGATCATCTGAACCTCTCGGCCGTATCCAAAATGTTGTACCTGAAATTAAAAGCAAAGAATTTAGTCCGTTTAAGATATCACTATTAATACTTATCTAATTTCCCTCTAGACACTGTGGTTCAGGAAGAGGACTCCTGGACTTTTTTTGTGAGGAAGATGCTTGATGACGGCTTGCCTTCTACTTGACATTTTGAATACCAAACCAATGACAGGGAGCACTATCAATACAGCGGTTAATCGAGGAACGAAATGAAAATGAATGTCGTGGTGTTCATAAACGCAAATTTGATTTCAAACCAGTAATTCTGCGTAACTTAGCTTCATTATTCAATGTATCTTTCTAGTTTGAAAATTATTAAAAGAAAAGAGTATGTAAAGTTATAAATGTAAAGGAATGGCAATACAAGTTGCAAACAATTAGAACCAAAAAAAAATCTGAGAGTCTATTAGTACAATGGTGCCGAGTGCTACAACCTTCTATAAATAGCCTGCTGCTCCACTTGTTAGCTCTCTTTTAGTGTCTGCATTTTAAGGCGGTAAGTATCCAGGTCCCTCATCTGACTTGGGTCTCGACGAAGTCAGATTTCTCACTTCCTTAATTGTTTTGGGTCTCGACCAAAACAGTACCTTCCACCATCTTATCTGACTTGGGTCTCGACCAAGCCAAATTTCCCAACATCCGTGATTGTTTTGGGGCCTGACCGAAACAACGATTCCTTCCGTTGGATTTGGCTTGGTCGATACCCAAGCTAAATTCCGTTCTATCCCCAATTGCAGTGGGTATCGACCAAGGCAATATCTTTCTCATGACTTAAGATTAGTCCAAAACGAAATCCCTTACTATTTTATTTCTTTTCGGCACCTCAGACTTGAAATTCCTCGTAACAGATAAGTCGCACAGCATTGAATTACTTTTCATTTATTTATTTATTTATTTATTTTTTGAATTATTCTGAAATAGCTTCGAATTGAATTGCCATTTAGATTATTTGAACGGAAAGATGTTATAACTAGTTAATGTTCGTGTGCTCAGCTGTTCAAGTGAAATATTCTGTGATTGTACATTAGTTGTAATAAAAAAAGGCGAAAAGTAAAAAAAATCAATAAAAGGGATTTCAAAAGCATCTAATTCTTTTAAACAAAACTACTGGTGTTTAGGCAAAAGGAGAAACATCTTCTCTATATATCAAAATCGTCCTGCACGTATATAAGAACATCCAGCATTCCCAATTCTTTAGAAGCTAGCGTGCTTGATCTAAGGGAACAATCGGAAAAGACCTATTTCTTATTTTAAGAGCTTGACACCTTTAATACCGACACACCTTCACCCGCCTATCTCTTCTCTTTTCTTTATCAATCTCTCCGGACCTAACCTACTGTAGTCGTAGTAGTAGAAAAAATTCTCTACAGAATTTATTGATGGCTCGACGAATTTTCTTCTACTCAAAGTGCTTAATTATAAAGGAAACCACCTCATCTTATTGGCTAGTAAATCCGTTCTTTCTCTTTAGTCACCTATCCTTTTTCCCTTATGCATCCCGTCCATCTTCACATTCACTGCGCCGCTTTTGATCTACGTATCATCCTCGTCCACATTATGCGGGTAACTGGGAATAGAGGAAACGAATATGTGGACTAAACTGCGAAAAACGTCCCTCCCTCCTCTTCACGCAGGCAATGTACTTTCCGTATCCCAGAAAACTGTTGTCATGACTTTTCTGGTGTTTTCTGTGACCTTCGCTTTTTTCAGTACTGGTTCTCCGAGGCGATGCCACTCCATTGAGTCCCATTTGGACAAATTATCATCGTAAAGAACCAAATTTTCATCCCCTGTTACAATCGTATGGAGAACACTGTCTACGTCGCCGTACTTTCTGCACTGAGGAAAGAATTCGTGGTACTCATTTTGCGCTGATTTTTATCATGCCCAAATGCTTGTTAAGAATCCGGAGGATACTTGTTTTCGATATACCTGTTTGTTCTGCGATTTCTTTGGTCTTTAACCGCTGATCCATCAGAACAACTTTCTCGACCAAATCCACGTTATCCTGCGTAACTACCGTTGTTGGCCCCCCACAGCGTGGATCATTTTCAATTGACTGCCATCCCCAGCGAAAAAGTTTTGACCAATGTTTAACCATCGAAAATGATGGTGAAGATTCTCCATATAAACGATCCATTTGCTCTCCGATCCATTTAATCTCCGTCGGCTTTAATCCATCTTTTGTTAAAAATTTTATTACAGCAATTTTTTCAATTTTTGACATTTTTACTTTTCTAGGCAAGATCACTTCACTATTCGAATGACTATCTTAAACTGTTTCCCGACAGGGACTTTTATATCCTCAAAAGAGTTGAGGGTATCAGGTAAGAAAAGGACTCCAGGAAATTTTAATCAGAACCCCTCGAGGCCACGAATACTTGGACCGCACTACGTATTTTGTTATTGTGTCGGTATTAAAATTTAATATTCAAAGAAGTTCAGCATACACGTTTCCTACTGTTAGTAATGGCTTCATATAATTCATGTTTCTGGAAAAAAGTCGCATCTTAGTAGCAAACTGAAATTACATGACGAATTGGTCGTGGAAGTCCTACTCAATTAATTCAAAAGTGCGTTATCTGGTTCTTTAAATTTTCATAAAATATGTGGTATGAAGCAACTCATTAAACCATACCCCTTTGCTCCAATTCAAAGGATGAATTAATTTAATGGGTCCATAACATCCTGCTGGGAGCTGGCTGATATTTCCATTGTTCACCATTGACAATAGCTCGAGAATGATGCGGAGGAAAGATTAATATGCCCGTCATTCTGCGTGTTGCTTTATCAGACTACACCAGTTTACAGGACACTTTAATTAATTTACAAATACTTCCGACAAAATTTATGATATACGGCAGGAGGCACAGAGCTTACCTGGCAACTGCTCGTTAATCACCCAAAGCGATATAATTGTCATCATTGGTTACAAGCATTGAAATGCGTACACGAAGCATCCTTGGTCCTAAACCATTCATCACGAATCATGTGATTGGATTTTCATTAACTAAAGACGACTCTATATATGTGAATATGAGTTATAACGTTCGGAATTATAGAGGAAACTGCCACCAGAGATAAATGGGCACGCTAAGGGTGCAATATATACCAGCGAAGAAACTTAAAGGAGGTGACGCTGGGCGTGACCTTTCTGCAGAGAAATTCTGTGAAGATTCCTTCGACTGTGGATTAAGTTACGCAACCCTTCGGGTTATTAATATGCCACGGCAAGGGTATGAAATGCATCTTCCGCGTAAATCATAGCAATATATGCGCCAATATTTAACATTTTATAGACGAAAATATCAGTTCTGATTTATTGCGGATGTTTTTGCTGGGTGCGGATAACGAAAATGAAAATATTTTGTACTTAACTGCTCTGCAGATTGGGTGTTCGCGCCATAGACCAGTTAGAGTTCAGGCTAAGAATCCGAATAGGTCGTAAGTGGGGGCACCTATTCTCCTCAGAAGCATTGTTCCCTGCGAATCTAACTCGGAAGTTGTCTGGGCGTTTTATTACGTAAGTTCATAAAACCAAATTTATACACCACCACCACCCCAACAGTTCCTGGGATACCAGTTATGGCGAAAGTTTCATAACAAATTTAAAACTATCAGCAGCAGTACTTCCTGCACCACACCTTTTATGAGCATCAACTTTACGTTAAGACGTTCGTGTTCGTAAGACTTTTACTCTCAAATCTAGCGCTAAATAGTCTTTCCAAACAAACATTTACGACGCACAATTTCCCTGCTTGTCATCGTTCCGCCACCACCCGGGGGAAGCAATTCTAGAACAGTTTTATCCATTTAGATTTGCGGAGGATTTTTGAAGGGTGCTTAACTTCAGCTTTCATAGCTACAAATGTTTCACGACAATGCCGCATTAAGAAAAAGCACCGCTAAAATTTCTCCACTCTAACTCAATTGTTTATAATGAGTGAAGATGCTCGAGGAGTTGAGAAGGATCAGTGTAAATTTTCGTTGTCGGGTTGAATTGAATAAAGGAGGAGAAGGAGGAAAAGGAATCATTTTCCGAGGAAAATTGTACCGAATTGCACGAACACACTTCCACAGTAATTACACCAGCGCGGCGTATGAGGCTGCAGTCTTGAGTTAGGTACGCTTAATTCATGTGTTTAGTTTTTCCTTTGAATGGAGGTTTACTGGAGTAATCTGTGATTTCGGTTAATTAAACCGACGATGTAAGATATTATATTTGCAGGCATTTCATCTATTTCATTTATTTAATGTAATATCTCGCCACTTTTAATGAACTGGGGCAGACGTATGCTACACTCTGCCGTGGTGTTCCAAGAATTTCACTATTAGAGGTGATTAATTGTAGTCTAAAAGTGAATTCTCCGCAAAGTTTACGCCTGCTATGGTAAAGTTTGACAAGGTTCAAATGTATTCAAATATATTCCGAGAATTTGCTGACAATTAGTAAGTTGGAGCCAAACTTTAAGTGGCAGCGACTGAAATATTTTTAATAAATGACCATAGTTTTTACTGAGACGGAAATTTTAGCGTCTAAGCAAGAAGGGGTGGGTTGACTTTCAAACTAAATTAATAAAACATGTTAGGGTAGATAATGCTCAATTTAACTATGTCTTTTCTGAATATCCTAATTTAGATTTCTATAAAAAGTAGCAGTTTATATTATTGAAGATGGGAAATGTTCTGCCGGTCCGAGAAATTAGAATAATTAAGCCAAAAGGCGATTAAAAGAATTATTATGAGAGTTATTAATAATGTATAAAAGACATTCCTTAAATGCTTAAATAAATACTAGAGTTTTTGTTATGGCCACCTTTGACGGAAGCGCGAATCCTTGTAGTGCATTTACATTGCCACGAAATCTTGTTTCATGGAGATTTCGATGAAATCTTTTTCGATATATCATGTTTTCTCATACATAGGTCCCTCCCGAAATCTCGGGATTTCATCGAGATTTCAACGAAATCTCTCTCGAAATCTCGTTTCATTCATCGAACGTACCCATTTTCCAGTGCCAAAAATTCGATTTTCAATGTCAAAAAGTTCAAGATGTCAAAGAGACATATCATCGACATTTATAGTTTATTATTGAGAGCATACCAGTCGCGTTTCAGTCGTTGAGCAGTGAAGACGTACATCCTGCTGTAGCGGCTCAGTAGGCTAGGAGTTTTTCTTTTGTTTTTTTTTTGTATTTTATATGTCGGTTCTTTTCTCGAAATAGTTGTAGTTATATATTGACGGTAATTATCGTACTACTTTTTGGCGTTATACCCTAAAGGGTCAAGCCAGTGGGGTGAGCCTTCGGTGTCCAATGGAGGCACTTACAGGGGAGCCTCGAAATCAATAAGAAAAGAAGAAGAAGAGAGCATACCGGTGAAGAGGTGCGTGATAAAAATGGAACTCTGCTTCTGACGAAGCAATTTTAATAGACCTTTGGTAGATAAGGAAATGGAGGCCGAGATGGCAAGAAGAAATATTTCTTTCTCCCCAAAGGAAATTAAGATCAAAATACATAATTTAACAAATAGATACAAGTAAGTAAATCGAAACTGGCAAATGTATACATATACCATAATAATATTTCTAGGAAAGAAAAAAAAATTGGGGCGTCAGGCGGTTCGCCATTGGATTGGCAACATTATGATAAGATACATGCCATTCTAGGACAACACAAAGCCCATAACATAGAAATGTTAATGGAGGACAGTATAACAAATGGTAAGTAAAATAAAACACAGCTTATTTTTTCCCAAATTATTGTTTTCGTTATTAGCCACAACCAATTTTTGTAGTCTCAGTCCCTTCTAGACAGGAAGGTCAGCCACCACAAGTGTCCTCATCACGGTCACTTTCTTCTTCAACATCTTCTTCCGCAACTCCGCCACCAGAACCGAGACCTGGACCGAGTAAAACCACAACAACAAAGACTATAAATTTGCAGGAAGACCTTGTTAAGGAATTTAAAGAGACAAACGAAATAATTAAAAAAGAGTTAAAGTGCATTCGAGAATTGGAAGAAAAATCTTCATTATTAGAAGAACAACGCACAGAATTATGAATTCGTTCAAAATGCAAACGATTATCAGTTATCTGTGTTACAGTTACTTAGTAATAATAAATGAATGAGTGTAAGAAATAAAAGGAAATATATATATATAT
>QYTT01093315.1:0-11556 GCA_006980735.1 Dasypogon diadema
TTCTGGCTTGTGACGTCACTACGTACATAGCTGGAAGAACGATTGTTTCAATGGACTGAATAAAATTGTACGCCATAACGTCACTTTCGTGAAAAATGGTTGCAGCTCTGATTTCAGAATCATACGTTTTTTTCTGTATACTGTGGACCGAATCTTCTGAATAGGGTTAATAAGTGCTGTAGTAAATTTAAGTCTACTATCAGTGACTTTCTCAAATTACATTGATATTCTCAAGCAAGAGAATCGTACACGAAAAACGGCGTATTGTGCTACACAGAAAAACAGTAGTAATTTTCCCGCACAGTATTAATGAAAGCACGACAAAATCTACTTTAACACGTTCCCTGCCACTTGTACCGTTTTCGGCACATGTTTCTCCTACATGAGAATATCACAAGGAATTTGAACGTATGTGGGAGAGTTACTCTCAGTGATTAAAGTCTAGCAGCGAACGTGTTAAGAAGATTTTGAATTCAGAAGCCACCAGCCGGCTGAGTTGCTTGCTTCAGTTAGCTGCGACGGTGCTTCTGTAAATGTTTCGACTGGAAATTAAGCGTGACCTATTTAGGTGTGGAGAAGCTGATGCCTTTAGGTCTACTACTAGCACCTGAGTTGAGTCCAAATGTCCTTTTAGAATTTTTCAACTGATATTTGCTGATATGGCATGTTGTGGTCTCTGTTTGATGAATTTAGATTTGAGACCTTGGTGGAGATGGACGTTTCGTTCCTATTTACACCTATCATGAAAATGTTGTTATCCAATCATTTAATTCCTTGGAAGAGACCAGTGCATGGAGTGTCTAGTGGTGCATAGACGGCAACCGTATGGACCAAGGCGTGTAAACAACAGTAGTGACCCAGTGGGTTTTTAAAGGTGTACCGGCTCCAAAGAAGGCGCAGACGATAAGGTGATCACCACGGTTTTTTGCGGATGCACACGAAAACATCTACATCGATTACTTGGCAAAAGGACAAACGATAAATGGAGAGTATTATGCTTGGTTATTGCACTGGCTGAGCGAAGAAATCGAAAAAAAACAATCCTCATTTGCCAAAAAAATATCTGCCATCAGGACAACAAACGGGCACACACCTGCGCAGTTTCGATGCCGAAAATTATGGAATTAAAGTTCGAATTATTACAAAATCCACCGTATTCACCAGATTTGGTCTCCAATGACATATTTTTGTTTTCAAATTTGAAAAAAAAAACGGCTCGGGGGGAAAAAAGATTCACTTCGAACAAGGAGCTCATCGCCGAAACAGATGCCTACTTTCAAGACCTTCCGAAATCCTACTTTTTGGACGGCTTAAACAAATTGGAGAAACGCTGAGAAAAATGTATCGAGCTGAAGCGAGATTACTCTAAAAAAAATTGTACCCAAAATAATTGGTTTCTCTATCGTTTTCTAAGGACTTATTGAACGGGCCTCGTATGCTTGCACATTTCAAATGCTGTTTCAATTTCGAAAATCTAAGGGATAGCTCGTTTGTTATTTTTCCACGCGTCATGTATCGACGCTTGAATTTCTCCTGTAATATAATTTATAATGCCCAATTCTCAACTATGGCTTTCGGTTTTCTCTATTTTTGATAATTGCTAATATTCGATCTGAAGGTGGTTTGAAACTATTCGAATTTATGACGAAACCCAATTAGGTCACTTCTGCTTTGCCGAAATGGTATTTGTCGACATTGTATCAGACCGTTTTACTGAAGTCTTTATACCACGAAGTTGTAGTGTTCTCGATGCTGTTGTTCAAACTCGGGCATTATTAGTTTGTCATCCATGTAACAGTCGACAAAGTCAAGGTGAGCGTGGATGCAGTTGGTGATATGCCCGGTTTAAGTTCAGTATGCTGAAAATGGTTTTCCCATGCAAACGTTCTGCTACATCCTGTACGTGAGCGTTAAGATATCGATTGGGTGCTGTTTGAGCATTCAAGTCTCCACAAGCTTTCCATCTTCCTGTCTTCTTTGGTACAAAGTGGAGTGGTGAAGCCCAGGGACTGCTAGATGGACAAATGAGTCCTTGTTCCATCATGAAATCAAAGATACTTAAAGTTAAAAATAAAGTTTGTCACCAGTCAGACATGTGCACGTTCTGTTACTGGTGGGCCCATATTGACGATGGAATCACATACAGTAGATACTGGTTTATTTTTTGGACTGCTTGGACCACAAGACCTACTGGACAGGCTTTATAGTGAAGCATTACAGCGTACATATGTACCTGAGAACCATAAATCATTTCAGATAACTCGTTGACGTATAAGGCGAACAGCGAAGGATAAATATTGATCCTTGTGGGACACCGGGTTCAATTGTCGAGATGTAAGATAAGCAACCTTCTGCTTGTTGCGTATGGCTCGACAGAAGGTTATATATTAGCGTAATAGCACTCGGGCTAAATTTGAATTTGATCGATAATTTTATCAATATATTGTGATTAAGGTTATCGAAGGCCCTAGACTAGAGAAATCGAGTAGAACTGAGTAGAATAGTTCAGGTTATCGAAAACAATACATGTGAATAGTTTTCAGTGAACTTTGGCTGGTAGTATACTATCTGAAACAACTGGCTCAGATGTTATGCTGGAAATTGCACTCTAAATTTATTCACACAGCAAAACGTTAAGCCTTAATTCAAAAGGGTACGATGTCCAGATACAAACACTAGATTACAGTGGACGGCGGTGGAAGCAGATTTCAAAAATATGTTAATACTCTTCCAAAGTGACATTCAAACTAAAACAATTATATATCTGGGAATTGTCTGATCCTGTGGAGTAAACACCATCATCAATCTCCTATTAAAAAGGACCATTCAAAATCTCTAAAATTGCTAAAAGTATGCTACATTCACTTTTAGTCTGACATATTTTGCATGACACACAGGCATAATTTTTATGAAACGTATTTGAAACAAAGTCCTCAAAATGAATGTTTACGACAGTTTTTCACACCAGGCAGGAAATCCCCGGAATATAGGTCCAAATACATACCTGCCCTTTGGAAAGAAATTGTAGGAAAAGTGAGGAAAAAAATTGAAAATAATTCGCCATATCAATCACTGCCTTGGCGGTTTTCCTTTCGCCTGTTTTAAGGCAATTTTAGGGAAAGTATTTTCCTGTCCTTGCTATTTTTGCTAAAAAAAAAGGAATGTCTGGGTAAAAAGACTGTAAAGAAAGCACCAGCTCAACAAAGGAGCATTATTCACTTCGAAAAAGAAATTTTATATGACCGTATGCAAATTGAAATTTACGAGCGTTTTTTATTTAGTGCCTGACGTTCATTATAAACACGGCACCGAGCGGTTTCATTTTATTTTAATTCATATATAGGTACCCGGGGTAGCCGGGTATCCGTATCCACCCAATTTTTAAGTTGCTGCTTTTCGTCGTCACATTTTCACATGGATGTGACGAGGGTTGGCGCAAACCGAACGAACTGGTAAAGCGGGCACGGCTACCTTGCCGGCAACCTCTGAATTTCCTCCTCAATCGTGAAAAAAACTCGTCTAATTTTAGAGTTGTGGATGGATGGAGGGAGTAATAAAAATGCAAAAAATTGTGAGTTTTAAAACAACGAAAGTTGTCACAAAAAAGGACGAAAGAAAGGGCCCCGCAAAAAATCAGCCCTATATTCCTTCTGTTTCTGTGGATGAGAAGGGCATATTCCGAAAAATTGTTGAGAAATAGGTAAAAAAAAAAATATTATCCCGACGCGATGGGGTGGCGGTGGCGTGTGATATTGAGAGAAATGAAATCCTATTGTAGGCTGCATACACAAATTTTTTTTTTGTTATCGTTGAAATAGCGCTCAACAACGCCAACAGCAGGGCCACAATATTCAGTTTTTCTGTTTGCCTTATATTGCTCTATGGTGAAATTATTTCAAAATTGTGATTCAAGGAAACATCCTGATTTGGATTAATTCTGATGTGAGGGGATCGTGGGGAGTTTCTAGCGGAGAATTTATAAATATTTTGCAGCATTAAGTAATTTTATCCCGAGTGGGGGTGGGAAGAGAAAGAGAGAGAGGAGAGATGCAGCACATTTTTTCAGATATTTTCCAATAGGAAAGAAAGCTATCCTTTTCCGTTTATGCAAAAATATTCCTTTATGAATTTTTACTTCTTTTGAAACAAAGACTATTGTAAAGAAATCTTATGGATAAATTTAAAATGCATTTTTCAATTTCCCACTGCCTGCACTCCCTGCATTCAGCCACTTCCTGTTGGAATAAAATTTGCAAAGGTTGAAATTAGCATAGCAAAGTGATTTACATATTTAAATAGGCCAAAGGAGGCGCTGAAAATAATCGTTATTCCCTTTTGGCCTTAAATCTGTTGTGAACTCTACTTTTCGGTATGCTGGCCCCTCACTTTTTGTGATATGCTACAGTACACACCAATATTTTGTCCCTGTTGATTTGAAATTAGCTCCTGAATAAAAACTTAATTGCAAAATCACGTCTAGTAATAGTGAGAAAGTGAAGTAAAAACAATTGACTATAGTTTTGCGACGAATGATATACGAGTACGACGCAAATAACCCTCTAGATTTTTTTATCAACTAACTTTGACGAGCTCAAAGTTCATATTAAGTAAGATTCCAAGTTCCAATCCGACCATAACATTAGGCAGAAAACATTCAAAGGCTATAAAAAATTGTGCACCATCCTCTAACAAGTTTTTTATAAGTATCTCATTTCAGCTTTTTAAAAGCGACGGTTTCTCTTTCACTCAATCTTTGCGTAGGATCTTTTATCGCATTCCAATGGCGCTTTTTCATCAATTATAAAACTCACATATGTTCATCTAATTCTCAAAAAATAAAAAAAGACGAAAGACAAGCGATCTCCCTATCTACAGACAGAAATTATTTCGATCCTTTGAAAGCTATCCGGGATATTCGAGGTCTCATACCCTCTCCCACAATATGTGTGGGTGGGGGCTTGTAAGTCAACACCATTGAACTCACATAATTTTTGAATCATTTACTTATGCTCGTAGTGTTTAGAAGCATTACTACTAAAATTGAGTCCACTATAAAAAACCTACACCATTTAGTAGTCAAATTATAAAAATCGAGGCTTTTGACAATACCCCTTCTGTTTCTTGGGAAAAGCGACCATCAGGAGGGGGCACAAAGACCCTAATGACATGATGGGTAAGGAACACATTTTACAGCAGGAAGCTGAACCAGTCACCACAACAGCCACCAAAGGCTGCCTGCAAGGAGAGGTCCTGCTCCTACTCCTCTCTTGGTCGCTGGTTGTGGATGAGTGTCTTCAGAAGTAACGCTAACAAAATTTATGCCTACGGGTTGTCTAACTGGTTAATCCGGAAAAGGCAATAATAACTCTCACAAAAAAGAGAAAACTTAAGAACTTTAGAAAAAAAAGTCAAAAATCTTGCCCTTACTCTTGATCGAACCCTCACTAGAAACGGTACTAAATAAAGATACAGCGATCTTATGGACGTGCAAATGGCATTTTGGTACAACCTCGGAGCTTAAACCAAAGATGATATTATGGATATGCTTTGCTATAATAAGACGCATGGGCACTTACGCTGCACTAGTATTATGGTGGCAAAAAATAGAAAAAAACCTACAAAAGCAAGGTTCCAAAAATTGCAAAGACTTGGTAGTCTAAGTGTTGCAGGCGTCATGCGCTCCTGTCCTACCGAAGCCCTAGACGCACTAATGCACTTCCAACCATTACATCTTCATATAAAGCAGAAGGCGGCACCAAGACTGCAAAGAATGGAGCTCCTAACACCGAATCTCGCGGATGGGCACCGTATAATTTTTAAAGAATTTGAAAAAGAATCAGTGTCCAATTTTGGCTTATTCTGAGGGATCCTAAATAGCCTACGACATGGCACATTAGTGACATGACCTTTGAAAAATGATCCCTTTTCTGATACACAAATGGATCTAGGATGGAAGGGAAAAACACGCATTGGGATTTATGGTCCAAATCAAAAAACCTCGAAATTCCAAATCACAGACCCTCGAAATCCCAACTAACCGTGTCTCAAAATCCCACATCACAGGATCTCAAGATCTCTCATACATGTCTGAGCTGAAGGCTTTGAGGGGAACGAAACTGTAGACCAGGTAACAAAGGACGGTGCATCCCCCTTTATGGGACCCAAACCTTTCTGCGGCTATTCAAAGAACCAAACACGAAAAAGATTCAGCATAGAAGAGGTAGAAATGGCGGAGAATGTGCTCCGTGAATGCGAATTTTATATAGATTAAGGCTAAGCCACCTCGGAAATTTATATTCAATGCCTATGGAGGTTATGCAGCTATCAACGAAGAAGATCATGAGCTATATTGATGCGGTCAATCTCCAGCAGATGGCAGTAAATTAAATAGTTAGGATCGGTCACAAAAGATCTGTTCAGGTTGAAATGACTCCAGGCCGAACCTCAAATGAAAAAAGAAAAATTTGAACACTTCAACAGACTTTATCCTCGTAGGACAATCCTGAAGTGCGATACTCGTGTCTTTCGTGTTACGTCCAAAATTGGCAGAATTTCAAGAAGAAGAAAAAAAGGGTTCAACTGAAATTTTTGATTGAAAAATCCCCATACAAAGCGTGCAGTGCATTTAAAAGTTTGGGAAGGATTACTTTTAACGGCTTTGCAAACGTTACCAGTTCCCAAATTAAAGATATACAACGAACAAAGACCTTCTTTCATATCGTCGAACCATTGCAGACGAAGTTTTCCACGTTTCCAATTACCTTCGGATTTTGATTCTGGAAATAATTTACGAAATTAACTATCAACAACCAAAATTATCACTTGTTTAAAGTGAGGCAAAAATTTTTGTAGATGGGAATTGCTAGCAAAGTGCCAGCATTTTAAAAAATTATTGTGGAGTGTTGAGTGTCCATGGCTAGACGGACTAGGCTTCAGCCATGCTGATGAGATTTCCTTACCGTCGAAATCGAAACACTCCACAATAATTTTTTAAAATGCTGGCACTTTGCTAGCAATTCCCATCTACAAAAATTTTTGCCTCACTTTAAACAAGTGATAATTTTGGTTTTTGAAACTGAAGTTCCCTCAAGTGCTTTTTTCTATTTTTTGAAATTAACTATGTTAGGAACCTCGAAAAATTCATATAATTCATGGTTCATCCTTTGACTACATCCATAATTTCTATCTAGGATCCTTTTTCGTTCCTCTGCCAAAATTCGTCTTAGCTATTCTGCGTCGGAGTGAGTGTTACTAAGCAATTCCCTCTCGTTCTTGTTATTTCGGGCATTTGATGTTGGAGTATCTGACCCATGTCATGGGGCAGCCTCCTGCGCGTCAAGGCTGAGCAATCAAATTCAATGTGTTCTGCCGTCTCAGTATTCTCAAGACACAGTCTGCATGAATCATTCTCTAGCCTCCTTTTGATAGGTGTCCAGTACTAAGAGAAATCATCTGAGTACTTCTCGCTTCGTGCTGTTCTACTGGTCGATCCGATCAACGGCCTAATTCCTTTCTTAACCTTCTTGGTAAGTAGTAATATTTTCCCATCGATTCAGGTGTTTTTAATGACCCGTTTGGATCTCTACAGCCGTTTGCTATTTTGCTAAGGTGTCGGTTTTTTTTTTGTTCTGTCGATCCTAATGTGTCCCAACTCAACTGGGTGAGATAAAACCATCTGATCTGTTCGGCAAATGGAATATTTAGCTGAAGGCAAAAACAGGAACAGATTTTCAGTATTGCTGATCGTATACACGATTCAATTTTTAAAAAAATAGGAGCAAAGCAGTAGATGATTGGTTTTTGAGACTAAAACGCTTTGAATCCAGACAGATAAAAGCCCAACTACTGGGAATCATTCAAGAAGTTCTAGTCAAAATAGACGTTTTAACAGGAATACGAAACCTCGTAGTATGCTGGTATCATCGTAAATATGGTTACAAAGCAAAGAAGTGCGTAAAACCTTGCGATCGGGTCAGTAATAATGATAAAGAAAAAAAAACTAATATCAAACATATTTCGCCAAATCTTCTAAAATACGTTTTCTAATTGATATCCGGACGGAAATCTGCATTGTTAGAAAAACATTATTTTTCGAGTACGCTTATAAATCTGGGGCTAACCTTAGAGTCGTAAATGGTGTTAAGATCAGTTGATAATTTAAAAAAGATTTTTAATAGGGTTAATTATCACATCCTCAAAATTCACATTTACTGAGCGCCTTCAGTCTACACTAACAGATCAAGTACAGGAGATTAACTTTCGTTCTGATCAAACTTATTAATGGAATACCTCAAGGGACTACTTTTGGACCATTACCCATTATTACTTATATCAGTTCTTTTTTATGGTTTCTTAAATGACAGTGACAACCCTAAAGTAATATAGTCCCAATTCCTAAGATGTGCTTTTTTGTATTCTTTTGCAGGATGAATTCATAGATTTAATATTATGGTCGAGAAGGTAAATAAATGGTTGCGCAACAGAGTTATGAAAGCTCAAAAGAACGGCTACCATCTGTTGAGTACAGTGTTAATCCTTCCTCTTCTATTTTTATCTTTTTAAGTAAACCCGAGATAAATTAAGGTCAGTTTTGTCTGTATTTGTGTTTGTTTTAATTGCTGTGTATATCAAAATCAACTTTTTAACGCAAAGAAAGAAGACTTAAATAACCGAGTAAGCTTTTTGCGACCTTAAAATGTAACAGAGTTAATTTAACCCAGTTAATGTATGACAACTCTATACACTGTTGCCAAAAAAAACGTATTTCTTATTCCAAATAGAAAACCAAGTTTATTGCACTATAATACTCAAAGGTCATCATATTCAAGCTATATAATTTTCGAATGCAAATTCAGGTTAAAATACCCACGTCCAGTGGAATAAAACAAGATTTGTAACTTTGTTTGCCTTCAAATTTTGAACAATTATCATCACGCAAATGTACAAATTTTTAGAGGTCTTAGAGTGCTTTTCCCCTAAATAAAATGAATTATTGGGAGGTAGAATTACATTTTTGGGTTTAATTTAAATATTCTGTTTTAGCATTTATAGTCTAGTTTTTTACCTATGTAAAACTTTTGAAATTTGGTCATCTGAAAAGGAACATAACAAATTCAAGTGGAAAGGTTTTCGTCAGAGGTCACTAACACTGTATGCGTGCCACACGTGTAGACACAATAATTTAATTTAGCAAGCATAAAATTATCACCACTTAACAAACTTAAGTTGACTCTTAATATTGAGCACACGATAATTGAAGAAAGCACGACATAAAAAGAGTCGCCACACGACTATACGAAGAGGTTTGTTTATTTGTATTTTCTAGGCTTTCAAGCAATTCTCTTATAAGAATAATGGCCAAGTGGTAATATCGAGAATTCACTCAAAATCAGGGAGATTAATGAGACGTTTCTTCAGACATGACCTGCCAAGAAGGAATTACAAAGTGTCATAACATATAAAAGATTCGGTTTGAATTGTGTTGAAAGGTAAATTGTGAAATAAGAGAGTTCGATGAATTTGTAGTGGAATATGTCACCTGTTGCAGTTAATACAAGAATTTTGGGTTAATGAATAAAATATATTTGGCTTATAAGATACCGCAGGGTTCTATATTTGAACCAATTGCGTTTTCTAAGTTGGTAATATTTTAATGGGCTTATTGGTCGATGTGACTCCATCTTTTGGTATCTGTACACATTTTGGGTATACATCCGTGCGCATAACTAGCTCTAAAATTTTTTGTCAATTTTTTGGTGTTAGTTCTTCTATATCTCACTGTAAGAAAACTGAAAGTATGCCATCTCTTCTAAGGGAGGAGGCTACAACCAATTTTGTTGTTCTCTCTGTGAAGATACGTGTGAAGAATTCTTTGATCCAATTCAAAGCTATGTAGTTAAGTCGTCCTTAGTTTCACCGAATACCTCTTATCTATCTTCAGTTACACTGTGACATGGGAAATGTGTTTGTTTCCAGTGCTTTTCCCCGACTAAAAATGCAACTCAAATAGAGATACTCACCTCGCTTATTGATGTCGCTGTTTCCCCATAGTGTGACAGACCACATTCAATTATGCAGTGTCTGTTTTTCTGGCTGCAATATTTCACTAGTCGGTATATCTCATCCGGCGGAGTTTCTTCTATATCTCTAGGGAAGTAGGTCGAGGTCAAGACAGCCCCTGCCTAGCTCTGGTATTGACACCTCAACCAGAGCTCCGACTAAATCCCGAGTAATTAACAGATAATGGTGCTCAGGGAACTGCACATTCCGTACTGTAAATCAACTTACCTCTGGCTTTTGGACTTTTTATTTGACCTTGAAGAACCCAAGGTTCCTGCATAAAAGCTATATCAAATCTCTCCTTTATCAACCTCATTTATTTGAATTCACTTGATGCAGCCTCAATTCGCCAGAGATCATATGTTATTTGGTCGGGCTTCCAGGCTTAGGAACTTTTTTGCCCTTATTTCTGCCTGGCGACTCGCCCTTTTTTTTCTTGCCGTCTCTTTGAGTCATGGTTTGGAAGTTACTTACTTTCTTAGACGGTGTCGGCTGGTCGGACTTGGTAGTTGTTGGCACCTTCGTTGCAAGTGCCTCTGGACCATCACTTACGACCTTGTTGTTGGGCCCCACGCCGGCCGAGGATCCGGTAAATTTACTCTCTTCACCCTAGACTTTCTTCCTTTAATAGACCATCTATTGCCCTCAACTTTATATTGCTGAAAAAGAAGCTCAACTGGAAGTCTAAAGGGAGAAGACTTCCGCCCAGACGTGGTCTATCGAAACAACCAAACTACACCTTGACCTTCGTCGATACTTTTATACATTCTCCACTCTAACACGTTAAGGCATTCCTGGTAGAAAAACTCAGAAGGTATTGCTTATGTAGCTAATTACTTCATGCCTTATCTCCTCCAAAACTGTAAGGACTTCAATAAATAACTGAAGAAATTGATTCTTAGATTCGCAGAAATTACTTATAATGGGCAAGGTAATCCCTTAAAGTTTCCTGATATACCTAAATAGAATGTTCTAATTTAAGAGGCCATGTCCTAAGTAGTAGTGCGACAGGACCTATGATAATCTTTTCCATTGAAAGAAATAAACATATTTAACCTTATCGTAACTTGCGTTCGCATTTTTCGGAGAATGCCGCATCTATTTCATTAGTCATTTGTTATTTTCAGTCCAATAAGTGTGCGCAAGAGAAAAAAGATATTCATTTATAAAAGCACAGATGTGGAAATTAAATGAAACTACCTCCCTCCTATGACTTTACAGTATAAAACTTGTACATTTTGTAATGCAGAATAAAAGCATTTACTCCCTACCGGTAATTGATGCAGTAGTCAATGTGGTAAGCATTACATTTTGTATTGGATTCTTTTAGGCGACTATGTAGTTAAGGATTGTCTTGGTTGGAGTTCTGGGGAAGTAACCAACGAGGAGTTTGGAATGGGGAATTTTGTTATCTGTAACCATCTTCAAATCAGCCCAGGGTCATTCGCTCCTTGACTTTTAGCGTAAATTTTTCCAATGAGGCAAAACAGAATAGTT
>QYTT01093315.1:11576-23257 GCA_006980735.1 Dasypogon diadema
TGGTCTATCGAAACAACCAAACTACACCTTGACCTTCGTCGATACTTTTATACATTCTCCACTCTAACACGTTAAGGCATTCCTGGTAGAAAAACTCAGAAGGTATTGCTTATGTAGCTAATTACTTCATGCCTTATCTCCTCCAAAACTGTAAGGACTTCAATTAATAACTGAAGAAATTGATTGCTTCTTAGATTCGCAGAAATTACTTATAATAGGCAAGCTAATCCCTTAAAGTTTCCTGATATACCTAAATAGAATGTTGTAATTTAAGAGGCCATGTCCTATGATAATCTTCTCCATTGAAAAAAAAACTTATCGTAACTTGCGTTCGCATTTTTCGGAGAATGCCGCATCTATTTCATTAGTCATTTGTTATTTTCAGTCTAATAAGAGTGCTCATGTGATAATGTGGAAATTAAATGAAATTCCCTACAAGTAATTGATGCAGTAATCAATGTGGTAAGCATTACATTTTGTATTGGATTCTTTGTAGTTAAGGATTGTCATGGTTGACATACTTTGACGGCTGGAGTTCTGGGGAAGTAACCAACGAGGAGTTTGGAATGGGGAATTTTTTTAATCTGTAACCATCTTCAAATCAGCATAGGGTCATTCGCTTCTTGACTTTTAGCGTAAATTTTTCCAATGAGGCAAAACAGAATAGTTTTTTTTAGGAGCACTGTGCTTAGAAGTTATTTGCGATATTATCTTTTCTTTACATACATTTTCTCTGTAGAACAGAGAAAACAAAAAGTTTCACGAACTTAAATAGGAGTGGGGGAGGAGGGTGTAAATTCACTTTTCAATTGTTTTAAGTGTTGTATCTGTGCATATCTGTGAGTGTTCACGAAAGTTAATTTTCATACAACTTTGTAGATGGATGCATTAGATATGCACATATAAAATGTTCTGCCTGTTATTACTGCAATTGAAATTGCAGCAAACCACTGTCGTCCTCCACGAATCGCACTCAATTCATTTCACCTCTTTCCGCGGAACTGTGAGTTTCTTCGATTGTGCCCCGTATAGCGCTGCCCCCGCCCTGCCTCCCTTAAATATAAATTAAATGTACAAATTAAATAATTATCTCCGTTGTTACGGTATCTGGGCACTTAGCAGAATTACTGCACCAACACACAGCTGCAGCGGGCAATTTGGGCTGAACCGGAAACGGGGTCTGACGATTATTGGAATTTTAATAAAATAATTACACAAGTAATTTGATCTAATTTCATGCTGCGAAAATGGGTTTATATTTGCAAATTAGAACCGAACAAACACGAGTGCAGCACGTAAAACACTCAATTACTGTGGCCTACTCTATGTCTCAAGGGTGTAATTATTGTGTTTATATCTACTTGCTGCAACTAATACTACTTAATCACACACCAGCTACCTTATTACGCGGCCTATTGCGATACGGGCATTTGCATACTTTCCGCAACGACATAACTTTTTGCGTCTAATTAATAAAATACGAATTTTACTATTTCTATATTTTCCGCCGGTGCGGCGGTGCGGTCGCCGTCGCTGCTGCGCCGTCCTCGCGCATACACATGTAGTAGTTTCCCAGCAAAGAGCTGAAATTAAACTAATTAAGGCCTCGGAATCACGTAAAATCCGATTCGTATTCGTATGGATAACATAAGCTCAATTATTGTATTTAGTTGAATCGAGCAATTTTGCGAAAAATAATTAGAGCATGTTTTCAGGCCAATAAACTCGTACAGACGAAATACATCGCGGAATTGAGTTAGGCGTGTTGCGACACCGATCGCCAGATATGCATATGGTGGTCAGCTACAAAATGAAGTCGTGGGAACGGCACCACGTTCTCAAGTAATTCCAGGTGTATTACATGTGTAACAAAAGAAATTCCGAAATGTTATGAAGTCACTGCAACGTATCTACGGGTCATGCACCTACTCCAACCAGTTGGAGTATTCGTAACGTAGAACGTAAGGAGAAAAAAGTGTCAAAGCAATTTTAAGTTCATCGCTTATGTCAAATTGTAAGCAGTTTGGTTCATTATTTAAATATCTAAAAATTTATTTAAGTTTGTTACGTCATCAGTGTTTCATATAGTTTCTATCGTTATCTATGTCTGCCTGCCATCTGTCGGATAGTATGCCAACCATTTCTGCCTAAAATGCTTTCCCCTTTGACTCAAAGAGTGCACTGACATTGAGAGCAAGGAATAGAGTTACTTTATTAAATATTAAAACCAGAAACGAAAATCTTCAGAAAAAAATACAAAGGATCTGGAATTTGAATCACTTATGCGCATTGGATCTGGGGACGTTTCTAGGGAGGCCAAATATCTGGGTTCAAAGCTGACCTGGAAACATAATATTGAAGAAAAATGAGAAAAGCCAAGGTGATGTTGCCTCAGTGCAGAAAAATGTGTTAACACACTGCATGAGATATACAGGGGTAGTCAGATCTATCCTAACGTGGCCTAAGGTATGCCAGGTGATCGTTAGGCGACAATTTGATACAGTACAAAGGACGACGTGCATAGGGATTACGAGCGCTTTTCGCACCCCACCCACATCTGTGCTAGAAACTCGGTTCGGGTTGCCACCGTTGGATATCTTTATGGAAAAGAAAATAGCTGCGAATTCTTTTTAAAAGACAATCAGAAATACTCTGCTGCATAGAAGGATCCATTTACGGTCTGGTCGGGAGGCATAACACTTACTATTCATCGAAAAAAAATTTCCATAGAAATTTTACATTTTTTTATTGCGGCTCTTTTTGCTCCGTTTCAAAAATCGCGGCAACGAAAGAAAACACACGAACTTCAAAAAGTTACTGCTTACTACCGGCTGAGTTCCATTCGATGAAAATTGAGCAGAAGGTTAGAAGAAGAATCATGTCCTAATATCAAAGTATACAAATATATATATAAACGTGTATAGAAAAATGAAGAAAGAATCATCACAAGTGTGCCTTTTTTTGTTATTTTTAACAGAAATTTAAAAAATTGCCAAATTTGCGTATCTACAGCAAGCATAAATCCAAATAAAATGTAAAAAATTTTGCTTGATCCCACCTACCTAACAAGTGTTCTTAAAATTATTATTTTACCTGTCGTAAGTGCCTTACACTTTTATTAATTATATAATTTTCTCTTCCTCTGTTCCTTTTTTGTGGAAAGATGCTGTGGTTATTCCTGTTTCAAAAAAATTCTGTCCTCTTATTCCCTCTGATTCTAGACCAGTTAACTTAGTATGCTACCTTTCGAAGTTCCTCAAAAAGTTCATAAACAATCTACTTCTTAGTTACTTGAACCGGTGTTCCTGAATTATAAAGTGGCATTTGTGTTACTGTGGGAATCACACGTGTAAGGCAGCCTTGTAGAAAGAATTCCTAGACTTGAGATTTGCTGTAGACAGAAAAAAAGATTTCTTACCTGGCTACCTAGTTCTCTCCGACTTCTCTAAGGCCTTTGATAGTCTCAATCATGAAATATTTCTTAATAAATTATAGTCTAAATTGCGACATCGGCTATCAAACTCATTCATTCAGACAGAAGAGCATCGTCTGTCATTATTATTGTATTCGAGATGCCTAAGGGTTCTATTTTTGGGCCATTTTTGTTGGAACTTTATATTAATAACTTACTTTCTATGATGCGACATTCGTATATCCACTTCTAGGTTGATGGTTGTCTCTAAGCATCGACTTGAACCGTATTTTTAAGTGATCATTCGATAATTCCTTAACACTTAATCCATTTAATTTATGCTATATTGTTTTTTTCGCACGCAAACAAATGAAGACGACAGGGCTAAAAATTTGGGTGTTTTCTTAATAATATAATAAGATAACCTGCTGCGACCATGTTAATGTAAGATCCAAAATTCATGAATTACTCTTTGGTACGCTATTATTTCACTGACTCGTTGAAGAAAATGTAAGGGTGAAGGTAAGGTTTAAGATAAGTATTCAATATTTATTACCATTTTATATTGTTCCTTTGTTCTAATAAACATCGGAGAGACTTCCATCAGAATTGAGAAACAAACTCAAATGAATAAGAAAACGTAAATTTCTCTGGTACAATACCCCCTGCATTACCATGTCATTAACAGTCTCTGTTTGCCTTACCTTTTGCATTACCATATTATTGATGCTATAGTGACTTATATTATTCTTCAATGAAATTACTCAATACCAGGTTCATCAATGGCTCGATCTCGTACTGAGGAACTAAGCCAAAAACACAAATATCTTTGGTACAATACCTTCTTGCTTTACTCTGTCATTAACATTCTTTCATAGCTTACACTCTGCATTACTATGTCATTGATGCTAGCGACCGCTATTATTCTTCGATGAAATTGTTTATTATTATTTCCCACTGAGATGCTTCATCACTTCACTTTGGTCCATATTGTGAAATCTTGCAGTCAAGTGATAAGTCTTAATTGACGCATTAGCCTTAAAATTCTCACTAAATACCATAACACAAATGTATTGTTATCCTTACTCGTTCGAATTTATCAAGATATCCATGCATAGTTTTATATACCACAAACAAAAATCAATTTGGTAGTCCTCAGAGGTTTGAATCAAATGTTTCAAAAATTTACAAACAATTTCTGAAGCAAACTTGAGAAAATTGGTCCCCAGGCAAATTTGCATATGCTTTAATTGGGCACTGTAAGACGACCTTAATATTTCTATCGATCGGAATAGTTAAATAAAGGCAAGATATCTTTTCCCTAAGCAGATCTAAGGCGATTTTGTAAAAGAAGCAAACTTTATTTTAAAAACTGCACTTTTACTGCATTCAAAACCTGCTCAGTACGGTCGCTGTAGGTACTGTCAAAAATTAAGCCCTGTCATCTTAACACTAGCCCAGAATTTCTCCCCAGCAAAAGATACTTAAATCTTAAGTGAGAAAAGAATAAAAGAAATAATCGGGATCATGTTGAAATCCAATCGATTTTCCTTGGCCATTCATCGTTCCCAGCTTCCCAGCTTCCCGGACTTGAAACGGTTTACGCTATTTTATTGGAGAGAAGATCTTTGTTTTACTGCCGTGGCTAGCAGCTACCCATTGAAGTCAAGCATCATGTGACTTTCACAATTTGCACAGAGTATGGGGTCCAGGTGGAACTCATTCGATTCTACTGACTGGAATCTGGAGCGTAGGAGTTTATGCGAATGGGAAGTCATGTGAAGACGATGACGACATGTCCCCTATAGCAGAAATTCTTGCATTCAACTCGTCGGGGAAGGGTGAACCTCTGCAACTGTCTGGAAGCTGTCTAGTCTTGAAATTGCACACCTGAATGCTTTGAATAAGTGGGTAAACCGAAGCCGCCCACATTATCGTAACGTGCTGAGGAGCAGCAGCTTTGCGTAGCTACGAGTAGACACACGACCTATATATACAACAAGGTGCACCATCCCAGTCACAGACCCACAGCACATCTGAGGAAATTTCTATGCCTTTGCTTTCATTCATGATAAGACTCTCTTTTCATCTTCTTGAATGGGAGTTGGAGCTATTTTTGGCGGCAATAATCGTCAGATGTTAAGCGATTTTTCCGGTTTGCTGCCGAAAACATTTCAATTTTTCGATGGAATCCTCTCAAGGGGGTCGGCGTTGTTTTCTTTAGATGCTTTGGACTAAAGATTTTATCTTTTTCTTCTCCAAGCGAAGCTGCAGGTGGAATCTGGAATGTTATGTCGGAGAGGCCCACAAGCAGAAGTCCCGTAAATATTTAATCGTCTTTTATTGCAAGAATTTCAACTGAAATATGCATGTCAGTCGATGAATTATTCAACGCTTAATGGCGCTCTGCTTGAGGAATTCGGTAGACCATGTAAACCATATTTCGCTGTGTTGTCTTGTATCAACTCTATCAACTGTAATTCTCCCAAGAAAAGCAAACTATTCAGGCAGCAGAGCGCACTTCCTCCGTTGTGTTCCGAGCCCACTCATTGTGTTATGAATCTGGGCCTCTACGAGGCGTACAGGTACGTTTTGTATCTATTACAGTCATACGTTGTAAATTTCTTAGTAAGCAACCGCCCTCAACTTACTCATTCGAACAAGCATTGGCTCCTTTCCAGTGGGCCCTTCTTACTGCACGTCCTCCTGATGGCTCAAGCTCCTGTGAATATTGCATAAGGTGCTCTTCACAATTTTTAAAATTGCATGAAACAAATTTTTTTATTTCGCAAAATCGATCGTAATGCATTTATCAGGAGGCGGACATGTCCTCGGCCTCCAAAGCCCCAACTGGCTTTATAAATGCATCAATTTGAGATACCTCGGCTGGGGTGCTCCTTTGCCATCAAACCAACTTCATTGAACGTCAAGAAACGAGTGCATATTTCATGCAATGAAACTTTAACTAGCCCAGGTCCGAGGAGTTTCAATTTAACGTGAATACATTTGGCATACGTACGTTTTACGTTCGTATGTATGTATGAGTGATACATGGACATGCGGGACGGTGTGCCGCAATCCGTCACAGGGTGGACTTACTACACGATGCTTACATTAGTTTGCCCCAATTTGGGGATGGATGTGTAACGAAACTGTTATCACAGGTAAATGGTTCACATGAGCCTATAATTCTCGCGAATGAAACTTCCATGTAAATTAGTAACAAATGCTAAATTAGTGCGATTTACCATGGTGGGAGTGAAGGAATGGTCTCCATGAATGTGGCCTATACAAGAAGGTATTTATCGATTAGGTTCGTTGTAGGGATTGCTGCCTCTGAAGCTAATGGCAGGTTTCAATAGAAAAGTTGTCAGTTCTTTTGGCAGACATACTTTTGGATTGGTTTCACTAAAATGAGTGATCAAGCTTGTGAAATTGGAAACCAAAATTGTTTTATTAACAAAATCTCTAAAACGAAATACTTGAACTTTTGAAAATCACCTTTTGACTAAGTAACTATTAGTAACGAGTTGTGGGCTCATTGCCGTGGGGATACTCTAACAGATGGATGTCCTTCGACCAAAAAAATTACAGAATTTATAGTTAAGCAGAATTTAATTTGTTGTGCTAGATGTTTCATTAGACCAACTAAAGTAGCGATATAAGGCGCAAAGTCAACCAACATTACTTCACACACTAGAGAATCGATACTTGATGACATCGTCTTTTCAGGAATGTGCTTGAAAACTTTGTTTTTGCACTGTTACTAATGTAGGCAAGAAATATGTTTTACATTGCTGTAAAAAGCTGAAGGATTTCATCGTATTTGTGTTAAAATACAATTTGAGATCTGCCCGGATTCAACCAGAGAGAGAAGAAAACATTTGGCCTTAGAAGCATAACACGCAGCGTAATTTGTGTTGCTCCAAGCGAATTAGAAAAAGAAAAGCATCCTTGATGGCTCTGCTGTCCATTGCTTTCATTCAACTGAAATTAAAAAAAAAATGTAAAGTAGGTACCTGGATTTTATTCTAGATGTAAAATTAAGCTAAGGCCCATACCTGGAGAAATGGAAACAAAGAAAAGAAAAATTGGAAACTTAAACCCAAAATGTAGCGTGGCTATATACAGATTCATCCGGTTCACCATTACCCATGGAACTTCTGCGTGATGATGAAAGGCTCCGGAAGTTATACTTAAAATCTCACTTATAGAAATCCACGTCAAAAGAATGACAGCATCTAAAATTGCATCTTAACCTACAGACCCGAGACCACTATAGTATCAGAGTTTGGCTATAGCTGCATTGGAGCTGAACAGGACCAGACCGGACCGCACCCGACCGGCCTAAATTCAGCTGGACAGAAATGTGGCTACATTGCAACCGAACAAAACCGGATCAGTGCTTGCGTATATCTATTGACGCCAGTGATGTAAAGTTACTTAAACTTACTTCAGTATGTAATTTTCCCTTTTCTGGCCGGAAAAGTCAAACCAACTTGATTAGTAACTATCCGATCCATAGCCACACATAATGACATGTATATTTGTCCTATCTGGTCCGGTCTGATGCGGCTCCAATGTAGCCGAGAACATAAAATCTTGCCAAGAAATAATCTAGAAACTTCATTTGGTAATCCATAACTAGGATTGCTTTGGGGTTTGCTTCTCTTCTGAAGATCTAATTCATCCAATCGGAGCTTAAAGCTATTCTGGAAACGCGCAGATATCTTTGGAACTTTTGTTTTCAGGGACTTAAAATTGAAATCTTCACGGACAGTCAGCCAGCTGTCGTTACCTCTAAGCTATTTAGTGGTATCTAAAGTAATGATACAAACGGGTACATAATGCTAATGATGTTCCAACCGATAAGATCTTCTTTGCTTGCATGGAAGAAATGATTCTTCAGGAGATCTATGCTTCGTTTGATATCGGAAATAATCACGAGCGAATCCTACACCTTTTCATACACGAACTCTAGAAGATCCCACAGTGCTCCAATGGTTTCCAAAATTTTCTCTTATGTACATTCTAAAGGTGATGATGATATCATAAAGGAAATCTGATAGTAACTTAACAAGGCAATATGCAGGGGAGATTGCAGCCCTCGTCTCTAACTGATTTTCAGACTCTCTGCTGTTTTTTCAATATCTACTCTACAGCGATATTGTCGATGAGGATTTTAAATATATTTTGCTGATTGTAGTAAGAATTAATTGTTTTACTGACGTACAGAGCAGCACTAATATATGTATCATTTATAATTAAACTTAAAGAAACGCAGCTACACAAAAAATGCTTAGCTGTCTATCGGTTGCCATTAATACATTGTATTGACAATAGAAATCACTTCCTTTAAGAACCAACCAAGTGTGCCGTAAATTAATGTATATATCCTTTCTTTTCAGGTAAGTGACATAACTGCCCCCTTTAAGCATCAGACCACAACTGTCGTAAGTATATAACACCTTCCTAATATGGCATAAAGCTATTCTTACATCGGACCTTATATATTTCTCACTTTTCGAATTTGCAGATTTTTCCTGTATCCATGCAATGACTGATAACTTTCGATTTGTCGTCGAGATTTTCTTGTCGACAAGAATACAATTATTAAAGGGCGTTCACTGTTGCATGATGGAAGTAGTTCCTATTCCAGATCTGCAACCATGTTCCTTAGCAAGTCGATTAAATTCAAGATTATAAAGTTTTAATTATTAAAATTTGATTTGTGTGTGGGACGCCAGTTAACAAAGTAGCTAGAGTGAATTTCGATTCTCAAGAATTGAATTACTGCAACTTTTATGCAAATTACAAGCAGAATTAGGGCCAGTCCTCTTTCGTTGTTGTTTGAACCATTATTTTCAATTTGGTGGAAAGATCTACCTTTATTCACACATCAGGGAGGGTTTTACTTATCGCGCATTATAGGAATTTGAAGAGGTAACCAAAATATCAAGTTTTATCAGTTTATGTTAGAGTAAGTCGAGCATGAAAAAAGAGAAGCTATCATACTAAAAGCTCTCTCAAAAGTTACCTAGAGACTATCTAGGTTAAAAATGTAATTGACTTTTCAAATTTTATTTTTCTATACATACATTTTTCCATGTCAAGTTGCCATTTTTCCAAGTCTCCTCTGTAGAACGCAGAATCCTTTCTCCTAAAACAGGTCGGAATAGCATTCTTACCTGGTTTTTTTTTGCTAAACCCGCCTTCAGTTTCGTCAATAGCAATTAGTTAGCAAAATAGCCGTTGTGATTGTCTTCTTCCTTTTCAAAAAATCAGCCGGGATCACTCCTTCGCAATTCCGAAAAACAGTTGCTGTTGCCCTTTCCATATCCTTTAATCCCAATGATCTGATAATAAATTCTCATCTTATCCATGGCAATTCGTTATATTCATAAAGGTAAATTGGTATTGGACGTGAGTAAAATTTCGACAGTTTTAGATGATCGCTGAGATTTTCATAATCTAGTCCAAACCAAATGCCAGCAGTCTCTCCTATTTTTCGTATTAATTCGATATTCGAATTAAAACATTGAAATATTTTGAAACATGTGCACAGTATCCTTAATGAATGCAATAAAAAAATGAGGACCAAGTTGACTTTCCTGAGGCACCTCTGATGTTCTTGTTCGGTATGAGGTTGCTCTTTGGTACTTCTTATAGCTGCTGTATTTTAAGTTGGTGTAGTTGGATTGATTGTATAAGCGCTATTGGCAATTCGCTGTAATTTCTTCATGCTCTCTATACACACACATTTTAATAGTAGATCTGTCCTAATTTTTTCTTCGTAAACAGCAAAAAGAATACTTTCATCAAAAATTTATTCAATTGTTTAATTTTTTTGTTTTAATTTTTATTTATGGAGAGATCTTGGAGACTGCGCCAATTATTTTATTCACTTGTTATAATACTTGTCAAGAGAAAGAGAAAGAGTAATTGGGAAATTTCCGTTGCAAAGCCTGTGTCGGAAACTTAAAGATTAACCGAGAAAGCTGCTTGAAGGCGTGTGAACACTAAGACGAATCCGGCTGATATAATTTTAAAATGTGATACTGCTAGGGAAATTTCCACATCTTTGTGGTTTCCTTGATCCAGAAGTTTGGTGGCAGTCGAAAGATAAATGACCCTTCTTGAAAAACGGTTACTTGAATATAGAAAATTTGTCCGATAAAGTCGATCCTAGTGTGTGGTATTTCTGATATCAATGACTCCAAAATTGTGGTCATTTTATTGGCATCTGAGACCGATTATTATACATTCATGCAAGGTTGCAAGAAACTTCAGTTTCGAATCAGCTCAATGATCGACTCAAATTAAGAGTAGACTCTGGTTTAGAGTCCGCTTAAAACTTGAGTCAGCTCAACACTTGAGTTCCATGAAATTTGTGTTCGCTCCTATTCTCTACGCTTAAACTTGAGCGGATTCAAGGTAGAGCGGTCTCAAAACAGAGCGGACACAAAAATTGAGCAGAGTAAAAATTTGAATAGACTCAAACCTGAGAGAACTAAAATTTTGGTCGGACTCATATATTCATCGGATTCAGATTCATAACTCGAGTCGATCAAAAAAAAAGGTCAGTCGATAAATCGGTTTTTACTTTTGTGTCCGCTCAATGACAACCCGGTATTCGTCCATCTTATATGGATTATTCGGCAGCATGAATTTGCTAAAAAATGCAAGCATTAGGGCGAGGAGATGAGAAAGTTAAGAGAAGTATTCTGCAAAAGCTAGCGCCGGAGAGTAATTCGCTTAATTAGCCGTGAATCAGCATGAAGTTTTGCACAACTAAAAATTTCCATGCTATTCCACAAGTGTTAGTTTCATCATATAACAAACAAAGCTTGTGGATAATGAAAGCACGCGTTTATACCAGAATAGTACACAATTGCATTATTGTTTTCGATACCTCTTGCCTGGGGCAGCAAATTATAGGAAAATAAAATTTTGACATGAAATTCACTTCGAAAAACGCTTGAAAAATATGCACTTAAATAGAAAATTTCTTTCTAGATGAATAAAGAAAGTGTTTTGATCACAGCAAGTAATCGTCAGTGCGCCGATCGACTTACCTGACACAGACCTTCCAATCAGTAGTCAAAAATTTTCGATCGTTTTGAAGGAATTTATTACAAACTAGGAGACCGCACAAATTGAAGGTATATGAGTGACATAACGTTTTTATATGTCCCCTCAATTTGCACCTTAAATTTCAAAGCGAGTTTTTTTCAGAGGTGTCCCCTGTAGGCCTAATCCTCCCATGCAA
>QYTT01093323.1:788-14865 GCA_006980735.1 Dasypogon diadema
AAGCTTTTCTAAATTAAAACTTATTAAAAATTATATTAGAACTCCTTTGGGACAAGAACGTCTATCGGACTTATTAAAATCAATACTGTCCATGTCCATAGAAAAAGAAGAACTAGAGAAACTAAAATCTTCTTTAGCTATGGACGATATAATAAATACGTTTGCCGAAAAAAAGCAAGGAAAGTACATATTTAACCATTAGACTATTTTTTTAGAGTTAGGTTTTTTAATATGTATTGATTGTTGTTTTTGTTATTATCTAGTATATTTTGTTTATGAAAGTATTTTTGTTTAATTTCCGAAAAAGGGCCCCCAAGAAATTTTGATACAGGGCCCATTCAGGGCTAGTTACGTCACTGCCTATAAGGGTTCGTTTATTCACTCGGACGTACGGAACCCTAAAAAACAGTCAGTAGATTTAAATTACATAAAATGCTTTGGGGTGAGTAGGTCGTTGCAGATTTGTTTGTTACGAATTTTGGCCAAATGACCAGTTCAACGTTAAAAAACCAGAAAATCTAAAACTTTTAACTTTGTGTTACTTTTGTTTTCTATAATATCAGGTAATCATTCATTTATTCATCAAAACATGAACCCTCACACACTTACAACTTTTCTTAATTTTATTCAGGAATAAACTACTCAGCTAATTTTTTAAATCACTTTCATTATTGAATTATTTTATTTTCCATACGAATATCTAAACTAAGGAAGAAATGAAAACTTATTGGAGAGATGTATGCTGAATACAATAGATAACATATAATGATATAATCTCCCACTCAAGCTCCGCTATCCTCTGAAGAGTATTTTTTGCCACAAGCGTTGTCTTGAAAAAAATAACATTTTCTTTCTGTTCACCAATGCTGGCTGTTTTTTCACAATTCTTGAACTGGATCGAGTTGACTGCAATAGATTTCAGCCGTGATGATTTTTCGTACTTTTAAAAACTCATAATGAATAATTCCTTCACAAGTACACCGAACACATAGTAGAAGTTACTTTTGGCCTAATTGTCCTTTTGCAGTTTGTGGCAGAGTATTATTTGAAGATAACTTTTCATCGTATGTCGGAATTCTACCAAAAAAAGGCTCTACTTTTAACCGACTGAAATATGAAGAGCATATGTTAAGTTGCTGTAGTTTATTCTACGCCCACAAATTATGAGGTACCCATTTGCTTAGCTTCCGTCTCTTTCCCTCTTTGCTTCAATAGCATTTTTTAAATCATCATCAATTAAAAAACTTAGTTTTCCAGATCGTGGTGCATCTTCAGGAGTCTCATCATCTGAACGAAACTTTTGAAACCAATTGCGAGCAGTCCGCTCCTTAATTGCTTTACAAGTATTTTCTCATGCTTTTGATTAGATTAGAACCAGGTTTGAACTCATACAACAAACACGAATGAATAATTAATTTTCTGTCGGCCATATTGAGAGACAAACGAAAACATAAAATGATATTCGCTGCTTCAAATTCAAAAACTGAATGACTTATTGATGCACTTCTTAGAAAAAAATTCGAGGAAAGTTAGGGATGCCGCATATTGTTTGAATTCTTTATGTTTTGTTCCCTTTCTTAAAGCCCAAATATATTTCAGAAGTCCCAATCTTCGAATAACGCTGGAATGCTTTGCGTTTCAAATTAAATAAATAAAATATTATTTATTGTAAAATGCAACGATTTCACCCAGCTTTTGTCAACTTGGCGTAGTTAAAATTAGATCGTAAACATATATACAAAAGCTTTTGCAATAAAATAAAAACTTTAGATATTCTATCATTATGTGGTACTAAATCTTCCAACATCAAAGAAAAAAAGTGTACAAAGCACCACATTTCACCAAAAAATATAATATTTTCTAAGTAAAATAACAAATGCGGTGGTAAAGATGGGAAATTTAGATAAAAGACAGAAAGAGAATTTTGACCAGAATGTGATCCTAAAATGCTATTTGAGTCGAAATCGTCGTTATATAAAAATACGCGTATTTCTATTTTATTATGGGCTTTTAATTTACTGTAAATATTCCTCCATGCAGTTCCACCACCATTAATCCAAGATATTTTAAAATATCTTCAACATTTTTACATTTTCGTCTAAAACACTTGGTATCTCAAAAGACGTTTTAGTTATGTGCCTAATGGGCATATTTATACCTTTCTTTATAATCTAATATATGTATAGCTAATTATGATATAGCCTTTTTAATTGTTTCTCTAATTTCAGAAGAAGTAATAAAGTTTGTCGGCATTTTCAGTAAATTCGATCCATATAATTGTTTAATAAATGCATATTCAGTATTTATGCGGTGAAAAAGTTTTTAGATAAAATCTTGTTTTATTTCATTATCTTCCCCTAATAAAACGCTAAGAGGTTGATTTATACGGGGTGTGGCGCCAAAATTCGGACAAATGAAACATTTTTTCCGGCCTAATTTTTATTGCAAAAATGCAGAAGTTTATAATGTTTTTTTTTATTAAAATGTTTGTTAGATCATAAAGGACACAATATAACCCCTTCTGCTTGAATGACCAGTCTCGGTCTAAAGCATCTGTAGGCCCGTTTTAATCACGGTCCATATTCAATAGCGGCTCTCAATGATACGACGTTTGGATGTCTGAACTTATTAGTGACCCCTTCAAGTCCAAAGGATTCAAAATAGGACTATTTGGAGGTCAAAATGTTTTGGACCGAAACATGTCGACATTGTTCGACAACCAATTATGCGCGGGCACCCCGTCCTGTTGGAAAACATACGGATTTCCAGATGATACAGTTTCCATCCACGGCTTCACCACATTTATCAAAACATGCAAATAAGCTTCTTTTGTGACATTTTTCCCTTTGTTAGAGAAATGCGGTGGCATGACATCACCCTCACTGAACACAACACTTAGCATGTGAACATTCGCGGGAAATTTCGTCCTGGAAACAATGGGGACATCTTCAGGATTATAGGCGAGCCAATGATCATTCCTTCGATTGACTTTTGCATCGACTGTAAAAATTTTTTCATCAGAAAAAAACCGGAAGCGTCCGACAGAATCGTTTCGTAAAGAACACAAAAGCAAGTCACAGCGTTCAACTCACTTTCTCCTGGCAGTCTCGGAAAGCATTTGTCTCACTTTAATTGTATAAGACTTGTAGCGGAGGTCCTCTTCGGCAATTCGACGCATAGTTAATCACACCGACAACTTACGACAATTTTCGAATCGACTGCCCTGGATCCTCAAAAATCACTTCCTGAGCCCGTTGAATGATTTCGGGTGTCCTAACAACGCGTTCCTTCGCGCGAGTTTTCCTTGCCGGTGTTGCAGAACCTTCAATGGACTTCTCCGACTCGTTATATTTCGCGACAAGATCATACACAGTCGATCATGGGTACCCGAAGAATCGAATAATTTATTTGTCGCTGAGCGCCCAGCGCATTCGATAATCGCGGCTATTTGATTATACCCCGCACTTTTGTTAGTACTAGGATTGGCATAGCTGTCTGATACACTATTTTTAATTTCAGCATCCTTACTACATTTTCCAAAAGACGTTTCAATAATTTTATGCACCAAAATTTCTGTGGGCATTTACTTTGAGCGGAATTATAAATAAAGGAGGCATAAAATCTATGCTAATATTTTAAACGATTAGAGTAAGTTTCTATATTATCAAATCTAAATTGACAAGAATAGCAAGAAATCATTTGTGGGAGTTAAAGGTTAATAAGTTGAGTAATAAAGGATGCTGCTATTAAGGACAACGTCATAAATATAATTCTGAAGGAAAACACACAAATTACGGCTTTCCTCAAGATATTTCAAATTTAGTACGGAGGAAAGCTTAAATATTTTATCAATGGCATTTATCATCGAAATTGTTTTATGAAATATATTGTCTGAGACAAAAATTCTTTCTTATTAACTTACGCTATAATAGGTTGACAATTTAATTTTAATTTATTACATTTTTTTTTTAAATTTTTATTATATGCTATTCTAATCTCGAAGTGGTTTTTAATTTGAAGAAGAGTACTGTCAATTAATGCCTGAATACTTTCAAATACTGCCAAAGATCGTTTTTGTTCTCTTTTCCGGCAATTTTAATCTTTTTTGACTCAGGGAGAGTATAATGCTGCAGCTTAAATGCTGCTACATTAAATTCATCTGTAGAATGATATTTAACATAACGTTAAAGTAAGTTATTGTTCCTAGCACAAGATAAACCAAATCGGGCAACTCCTTCAGAGGGCTGCCATATGAAATTTGTGATTTTTTGTGTAATAAAGAAAACGCGAAATGAGTTGTCCTTTGCAATCTCTGTGTTCTAGAAAGTTGCTTTGCTATAAAAATATTTTTAATATATATATTTTTTCATTAATGTGCAAAATATATAAGATATATAAAATTTTAATGGGCGGTGGAATATTTGGAAAGATTGAGGTTTTGGGAAAAATATTTTGGACAAAAATTGGAGGGCACAAAAGACAGCGTTTAGCAATGACCTCATATATACATATATGATGGGAAAGCTATTGTGTTTGGGTCGGAAATCGATATTAAAAATTCCAGCATAATTTTGTGTTTCAAAGTCTGTAGCATCGATTTGTACTATTTTTAAGAAAACGTATGTATGGATGCGTGTGTACTTGTCTGTACATCAACAGATTTTCCGTTAGCGATATGTTACGAACGAATGACGCATTCGACTTCAATTGGGTGCTGTTCGATGTGCCCTGATGTTGACTATGTCCTATGTAAAATTTTTATCAAAATTTAGTTAAACAAAAAAAAACAAAACACTGAAAATATCAATTTTATGATATTTTGAAAACTAATTATGCTATCAACTACATTCCGGCGCCTATCGATGCATCTGTCCAGTTTTTTTTTGTAATTTTATAAAAGCAAACTAAAAAAATAACAGAAAAACAGAAATTTGCATGAAAACTATAGATGCTAACAAACCTGTTTTAGTATCAATCGATGTTACCTGATATATGCTATTCTGTACAAAATTTGGAGACATTGGGCTCAGCAGCTTTTAGTTTTCTGAAAAGACTTTACAGAATTTATCAAATAGTTTCCCGAAAACTCTTAACGCTATTGACAATATTCTGTTGACAGTTAATGCGTTATTACATGAGTTATTCCGGATTGAATCTATATCACTTGATATAGAAATTCTTTGCAAAGTGAAAGAAATTCCCAAAAAAAACTAATTTGAAAATTTACAGAAAAATATTGATACCTTCGTCACCGTTTCGGCACCAACTGATGCATCTTAACAATGGAAGAGAAGGTGGAGGGCATGGACATGGCAACCAAAAAATAATAAATCAAGCGATCTATTTGAAAGAAATAAGGAAAACATTAAATAACAAAAATCTATCAACATTATTATTGTGTATTTATTGTAGTGTTTATAATAATTATACCGGGAAGTTCTTAGTGTGAACTTCTAAGGGTCGCACCTTTATAATTCACCTTCATATATATGGTTCGTGTATTCTTTGAAGTGATTAAAAGGCTAAAACACCTGGGTTTCTTATGCAAATCCAATTCACTACATCTTGTTTTTTTTAATATTTTACAAACAAAAAACTTGTTGGTTCCCTAATTCCCTCACATCTGCCAAGAACTTTTCGTGACTCTTGAAATTTTTTACTGTAGGTTCGATTTCCAGAATATTTATGAAAGTATCTAATGTCTGTGGGCACAAACTCGGAAAAGGTTCGACTCCTCTGGTGGTCGACGATCAACAATCCTCTTATCATCACCCAACTGATAGCTGGCTAAGGAGGAGAGAATTTTGGTACTTACCGAAAAGCTGTGTGCGAGTTAAGCTGCGAACTGAAAAGTAAGAATTTAAAAAGTTGTTGCAAAGCCGGTGTAGTTTGCTAAGAAGTGTACTTACCTTGTAAAGCTGTAGAATTTGGTCCGAGTTTGTTAGAACCTGAAATGAAAAGCTGTGTAATCAAGACTGCGAATTTGAAGTTGCCAAATCTGTAACACCTACCTGCAAACAGTTTGAAATCAACTGTGAATTAAATACTCTGAATTTCAAAGTGCGTGTTTCACCTGCTAAAACCCAAAAACCCCCACATGTCTAACTGTTTGTATCCCGAACTCTAAAATTATTTAATCGCCTTTTCTAAATTATGCTTTGAACCAGACAAATTCTTATTTATATTCTCTTTATTTTATTTTAAATCTT
The DNA here is from genome assembly GCA_006980735.1 of Dasypogon diadema. Classification (NCBI taxonomy): domain Eukaryota; kingdom Metazoa; phylum Arthropoda; class Insecta; order Diptera; family Asilidae; genus Dasypogon; species Dasypogon diadema. Next base: position 6,998 of record QYTT01093323.1, read on the forward strand.
TATTCTTTTTATAATCATTTTATTCATTATTATTTTAGTAGCCAGTAATGTGAAAGATAAACTGCAGCTTGAAACTTCTTCGTTAGCGTTAACGTATTTTGAAAAAATCGTGGTAATATAAATACTATAATAGAAATATTGCTTTTTTTATTAGTTTTTATAATTGGTGTCTCTATATTTGAACGTAAACCGATATAAGCTGCTTTTAGTCTATCGATTGATATCGTTATTTCTTCGCCGTATGTAAAACTTATAAAATTTTTTTTTATTAACTAAATGCTTCGTATACGGAATTGGGACATGGTTTGGGTTTGTCATTACGTAGGCAAACATAATCGCAATTCTCCAATTCTTTGGGTCAAGATATGAAGATTGTACATTGTTCTCCAGAACTTGTTGGGAGAAAATTTCTGATGTACGATTTTAATAAACATAAAAATGTTGGAATTGTTAAATTAATTTCTTTACTTTATAGGAGAAAATCTCTGGGAATTCTAACAAATTGTCCATAATTATGCTAATTCGGCAAGAGACGAATGCGATTCCTCTTTAACCGTAGTCCGTAAACCCATCGGGATTACAGGTAAGCGATCAATCCATTTTACTGAATCATTAGTAGTTCTAATTGCAGTTTTTAAAGTTCTATGTAATCGTTAAAGTATGTGAATGATGTGGCGCTGTTCTAATTTTATGGATATCAGATAATTTAGAAAATTCCCGAAAAAAGGCTGACTCAAATTGAGCTTCTTGAACTGAAGTAATTTCAGAGGGAACTCCAAAACGTGCAATGTACTGCTCGTGTATTCTTTTAACAACAGACGTTGAAGTAGCATTTTTAAGAGGCAGCATTCTGGCCATTTTGTGTTTCTATTTATTACAGTTCATTAATTCAGTATAACTTTGGATGGTGGAAGTGGGCCTACTAAATTAAGCAATTCCCAGTCCATTATTTGATTATTTAACTCACCTTTGGTCAAAAGTATCGTTGAGGCATGAATTTTTATAGTTGCTCGTATTCCATAATGAGAGAGTTCACGGAAATTTTTGAATATACCAAATTGTAAGCTCTTTGGAATATAAAGTCTGTTTATACGGAAAGATATATTGCACCATATATTGAATTATCTAAAATGAATTAAATTTTGAAGTGAAATTACTTCGAAGAACATTTGAAAAATGTCCACATGAATAGAAAATTTCTATCTAGATGAAAAAAAGTGTTTCGATCACAGCAAGGCAACTTGATCATGGTCAGTACACCGAAAGACTTGCCTGGCAGAGACAATACAACGAGTAGTCACAAACTTTTAAACAATTTTACAAAGAAATTATTACAAATCACATGAGCTAGAATTATTAATTAAAATTGCACTTGCTGGGCACAAACATTTAAATTGAATTATCTTGTGAAGTGAATTATCTAAATTAACTTTAGTGAAGTTAATGTCCTTTTAAGATCCCATGATGCATACAGGACAGTTCAAGCGAACGGAAATTTTAGGGAAGAGGATGTTGGGAAACTGACAATGTTGTATTATGAAAACAAACTTATTGCGGTGGAAATTAGGGTTTATTTACTTCCGACTAATGGTTACAATTCCTTATTATTGCTTACGTGGATAAATTTTGTCCTCATCTCAACTAATTGTAAGTCACTTATAGATACACATTAAAAAAAACTTCCATTACAGTGACTTAAGTACGGCTCGACCCTTCTCGCAACTCACTACGAAAGCAAACTTGACTGCTCCAAACGTTTTTGCTGGGCAGCGTCAGGGTCCCAGCTTTCTCACGCTGAAGGCGCTGACGCTGTGCAAACGAGTATCTCCATATTCATTTTTTACTTTTGTTGAGCAGCATAAATGGGATTAACACGTTCGCGGACAGTAAAAAGCTCATCTAATTTGGCAACAAAGTAAGTTCGGTTAACATCAGGTTTACTTTGTTATGATTATATTTATGGTAATATCAGGTTGCGCATTTCTATTTGTTTACTTGCATTTCAACCCAGGTGGGAACGCAGATTATATGCCCATTTGGTATGATAAGGATTTCACGTTGATAGGAAATTGTTTGAAATTTAATAAACCAACTTCGAAATTATTTTGCTACACAACAAATCCCTCCCCCTTTTCGAAAAGTAGAATAATTCTTTGGAGAGGAATGATTCCTCCGGTGGACATATCTTTTTATATCTTTTCTGAGCGATATTGTATTATATGATTGCCCAAAGGGAGGGGGCCAGAGCTAATTTTGTAATTATGCTCTTGAAATAGGATCCAACCAATATTTGGAACGCTTACCAATTTCTGGAAGAGGTTTGGAGGAATTCCTCAAGGGCATACGGGCAAATGAAAAGTCTTCTTTAGAACAGCGTTGAAAATTGGATGTACCCAGCAACTCGGATTGGTGGAAGAATTCTATACGGAGCGTTGTTGGACTTTGCATTGTGGCAGCAGTAAAGCAACTCTTTCAATATTCATTCATTTGAAGGACAAAATGTGTTTCCTGCAGTAATAAACCTAAAGAATCATTCACCGTCAGAGGCTCCTGGGACTATTCGGCAGCTAAAGAACTTACTCCAGGATATCCAGTTTTTACCTGCGATAATAATAATGATTTGCATCCGCTAGTGTTCTATGACGGTAGCCCTAAAATGGCGTGAAAAAGACAAGTACCGACTTAAGACTCGTGAGGGAACACAAGTCAACGTCAAACTCTATGCCAATGGAAATATAAAAGTAATTCAAAAATAAAACATGCGTTAAAAGTGTTGTTCAAACGTTTTATTCTGAAACCATAGTTCAAATGTTTACTTCGTTGAATTTATTTGAAAGTTTGCATCTTTCAACAGGAGGCAGCATGTTGCGACTTCGTAATTTTGCTTTTCTTGGTATTGTCTCGGTTTTTTAGAAAAATAAAAATCTTACTTTGTTAAATGAATTACTTACTAATATTTAAAGATTCAATTTTTCCTGATACCATACACAGATCAATCATCCACAGTGATCGCACCTTAGCTACACCGTTCTTATGTATTCAACAACCAAAGAGGACATCGATCATCAAAGTCAATTTGAAATATCTATTCAAGTAATCTTCCTACCGAATTGTGTTATTCATAAATTCTATAGAGTTCCTAACGAAGGGTACAAAATACAAAACGTTATATAAGCCGTATCAGACCACTACACTACTACGTATCTACAGTATTCTGAATATTTGACTAGAACACATCTTTTGCACATTTGGATACCGACCGAACATCACCTTGTCTGCATTTGGGTAATTCCTTATACATTGGAGTATGCCCGAATAATTTATCACATATTCGGTTACCGACCGAATCATACCCTTGCGCATTCGCGTAGTGAGCGAATTATTCCTTACGCGTTCGGGCAATGACTGAATCAATTCCATTCACGCAACCCATAACGACCGAATTATTCCTTACGGGTTTAGATAATGACCGGATCATCTCCTTGTCTGCATTCGAGTAACGATCGAATCACCTCCTTGTAAGTATTCGAGTAATGACCGAATCATTCTTTGCGCGTTTGGTTAACGACAGGATAATCCCTTCCGCAGCCGGGTAACGACCAGTCTCTTCCTTTGGGCTATTGCTGATTGTATATATATATACTGAGTATTTAAAACATATCCTACTTGCTCTTTAAAGGTTCTTGAATTTTCCCTTAAAATCTCGAATTCTTCGTCTTGTAAATGAGTTGCTCTTCTTATACTTTTCCAGATTGGTTAAACGGTTTCTTGACGAATTGGTATTGAATTATTGTCAATGGAGTGTGATCATAATTTAGTGATAAAATTAGGATTGGTTATTTATATCCCCAATTGAATATATTGTATTCACCTAATTGTGATTGAATAAGAACTTATCGTTCACATTAGTTTGTAAGATGAACCCAATTTATTCTTTAACTTTAAAAAGGACTTGTCGAGTAGACTCGCCGCGGTCGACTTTGGGATCCTGCTCTGTAATGATGATATTGATGCAGATGTAAACATGTTCTACATGAAGATCTTCAAGGTGTTTGCTTCCGGTGTAGCCCTTGAGCGTCGAAGAGTTTCTTCCACTTCGCCTCCATGGTTTAATGGAGAGCTTAAAACGCTGAGGAATAGGTTGTGGCGGGCCTTTATCAGGACTATAGACCCGCCGGACCACCAGAGGTTTGTTGCGTGCCATAACAAGTTCATAGCTCACTCCTCCACTCTCTATGAGGAATATTTTATCTATATTCGGGATAAACTTTATGATGATCCACGTTCCTTCCATAAATTTGTCAACATTAAAAGAAAAGTGTTCATTATAATTCCTACTACTATGTCTTCTGATGGGCAACATAACATTACAAGCAGCAACACAGGCGACATTTGTAATATGTTTGCCACATTCTTTGAAGGCGAGTGTCGTCCTTTCGACCTCGTACCAAATATTTTTTTAAGGTATTGCCTAAGTTCAGGGGATAACCCTATGTTGCACACAGCACAGCTTAGGCGGAAGGAAATTAAAGATAGGGAGATTGGGAAATTTTAACCTGACAAATGTTGCAAGTGAGCCACAATATTTGGCATTAAATTGTTACTGTGCAACATCCCGGTGGCTTCACAAGTACAATTCTTGTCAGTAAAATTGTCTCAACTACTGGTACCCAGATAAATCGCCATGACCTATGCGAGATTCAAACCCACGCCAACAGGGGAGAAAATCTGTTAACGTGCATATCAGATCTACTACGACAAACTTGCTTGAATTTACCTCTAATACAATTACAGGTTTTGGTAGTAATCTACAGACCCACCGTATCTATACAGATTTCAGTGAAGCTTTTGATAATTATCGCATTCGGTAATTAGGATCAAGTTACATAGGTTGGCGTTCCCGGCCGTACTCTTGGATTGGATTCGCTGGTATCTGTTCGAAAGATCTTATCAAGTACTTTTTCGAGGTTCTTGTTCTAGGGTCATATAAGCCACCTCTGGGGTTCCTCAGGGTAGTCACTTTGGCACTCTTATTTTTGCTCTTTCCATAGATGATATTGTGCATCTTTTGAGGCGGTCCATTCTAATTGCTGCTGACGACATGAAAATCTTCCCTCATATCAATGACGTTAATGACTGTGCTGCCCTACAGGAAGACTTAAACATCTTTTATTCTTGCTGTGGACATAATGAGTTGGATAAATAAATAAGTGTGATGTCATGTTGTTCTTTAGGAGGCGCGATGCTATCACTTATGACTACACTTTCGCTACTGACGGTGTGTTCCTCGGGTGCAGTCGGTTATTGACCTCGGCGTAGAGCTTGATGCTAGGCTTAACTTTGTTTGCCACATTAATTTTGTTGTCTCTTGGGCTAATTCCATGTTGGGTTTTATCCAGCGCTGGTCTAAGGAGTTCTCTGATCGTGGGGTTTAGCTAACATTATATAACTCATTCGTCCTGCGTCTTCTTGAACATGAATCCCAGGTATGGAATCCTTCCTACACTGTCCATATTGGTCATGTTGAGTCTGTCCAGCGAAGTTTCATTAGATTTGCACTTAGGGACCTCCCATGGAACAATCCTTTGATTTTTCCACCATATCACGAGCGGCTTAATCTTCTCTGTATGGCATCCTTGTAGAAACGACGTAGGGTTGCTCATGTAGTTTTCATGCACCAGTTCCTGAATTCCCATATTGACTCTCCGGAGCTCCATGTCAGGGTGTCGCTCAGGTCTAATAGTCACAACTTGAGAGATGTCCCCTTTTATATATTAACTTCTCTAGAGCTAACTATGGTAAGCATGAGCCTATTAATCGCATGTGTGCGACTGTTAACCGTGTTGCGAAGCACTTTGATTTCGATGTGACAAAGACTATACTGACAAAAAACGTCTATCTCTCGCCGTTTAACTTTTGTTAAATCGTCAATTAATAACTTTTCCTATTTTCCTTTGGCCTCGCCATACTATTGTATGTCTTGTATGCTTTTCGGGGAGCCCAATCTTAACGCATTTCTTTGAAATGTGTGAAGGCTTAACGCGGAGATGGGTAAATATTTCTTGGCTCCTCGCTGAAGAGTGTGTCTCCTGGGCTAGAAGGGAAACTCATTATTAATTATATTCTTGAAGACAAAAATACCTAACTCCCTGCTGACTGGGATTTATTTATTATTACAACATTATATAAATCTCATGAGATAGTTGGAGTTAGGTAACTATATTTTTAATCTGGCTTATTGCAGATTTAATTCAAACTAAGCAAAAGTAATAATTATTATTGCTTTTGAAGAACCCATCAGTGGAAGGGCTCAGTTAGGGAAACACAATTTTTTTATCAGTCTTAAGCATGTATTTCATTAAAAAAAATTTCAGCATTTATTGTTTTTATTACTTCCCTTAAAATGAATTAAAAATTGAAGAGATTTTACGTAAATAAAACCTTGAATTAAGGTAGTTTTGTTTCCTAAAAGCGATTTATGCAAAGCCTTTCTCATTCAAACGTTTTAATCTCGGTATGTGGTTTTAAAAAATCAGCCATAAATTTCACCAGACAGCAAAAATACACCGCACTCATATTTTGTATATACATTGTTCACATATTTACTGAACCTTTGCACCTTTATCAACTATACTGCCCATTATTAATTTAAATCCTGAAAGTTTTACCACACTCAAAAAAATTTCTCACGTAAAATTATCATGAGTGTGTTGTTGACTTCACTGTTGAAATATTTAATGTTAATTCAGCTATAAACGGGTTAAATTAACTCAAATATTGTCAAAATAACCTGCTTCTTGTCCTATTATTTTACAAAAGTTGTTGAGATAACAATATGGATTTTGTTAAATCGTTTCTCTAAAAATTATTGTTTTGAACAGTAAAAGAACGTGAATATTTGAATAATTCAAGCAGCTAATTTGTCAAATCAACATTGTAAGATTAACAGATTATACGCAAACTTCGTTAATTCGTTCTTCAATTTTGCATTGACATTGAAAGTATTATAATCCAAAAGGTTATCCTTTTAAATTGACCCGCTAGAATATTGCATTGGTTAAACTAATAAGAATATTTATGTTTTAACAGTCGACCATTCACTCTAACAGTTTTGTGGTAGTTGGATTATAAATCTTTCCACTTAAGTTGACAAATCGAAATGCATTTGCACTTGTTGAATTAACAGAATTATTCGTGTTTTAACAGATATCCCTTCACGGTGACAACGTTGTGTTAGTTGGCTTGAAGTGTGGTTCTTTTAGTTCATCTTTGTCAGTGTTTAATGGTTCTTGGCACAGTGTAAAGATGGATTCACCGAGCCTTGAATTATCCGTAACTTTCAGTGTCGACGACATAGAGTTGCTCTTCCAACATAAACGTAAAACAAATGCAGAATCTGGAAATTTAAATGATGCTACATGTGTAATATTGTACAAAGTGAAAACATTCTCAAGAAACAGCTTCCAGTGCAACTGATGCAAACAAAAATGTAAACAATTCTAACCAGGATTTGAAAATTTGTTAAGTTCGTGGAATTTTAGTGACTTTAATTACGTTTACAAACGTTAAATCTTAAGTTTACAAAAACACATTTTTTTTAGTGTGAAGAACTTCTAGAGTTTATTGAATTCATTACTTGTAACGCTAATACTTTTATACTTGCAAAAAAAAATTAACTTGAGTTATTTTAATGAGCACTACTCATCTTATGTTGTTGGTCCTGAAACAAATTTGTATTACTTGTTAAATTTTTATGAATTAGATGGGCCTCCAATCCATATCTATACTTTACCAGATAATAAGAGAATGTTAAGATTAAAAAAGTTTTAAAATGATAAATGGCAAAATCACAAGAAAATACTATATAA
>QYTT01093323.1:14885-37026 GCA_006980735.1 Dasypogon diadema
AACTGATGCAAACAAAAATGTAAACAATTCTAACCAGGATTTGAAAATTTGTTAAGTTCGTGGAATTTTAGTGACTTTAATTACGTTTACAAACGTTAAATCTTAAGTTTACAAAAACACTTTTTTGCAAAATCTCTGGACTTTAAGTGGACATTATTCAAAACTGGTTTTTATGTCACTTAGTGTGAAGAACTTCTAGAGTTTATTGAATTCATTACTTGTAACGCTAATACTTTTATACTTGCAAAGAAAATTAACTTGAGTTATTTTAATGAGCACTACTCATCTTATGTTGTTGGTCCTGAAACAAATTTGTATTAATTGTTAAATTTTTATGAATTAGATGGGCCTCCAATCCATATCTATACTTTACCAGATAATAAGAGAATGTTAAGATTAAAAAAGTTTTAAAATGATAAATGGCAAAATCACAAGAAATATACTATATAATGTCTAATAATGACTTCTTTCTTATAATATTTTTTATAAATAATATGTAGTTGGTGTAATGACCCTAATTGTAAGTGTAACTTATTTAAAAATTTGTTTTAAAAAACACTAAAAACTTTATATAGAATGAACGTGAATATGTCATCTTAATAGCGAAATAAAAAAATATTCCAATTAACTTCTTTCCTTGTTTGATTTAACCTGGTAAGAAATTTGGACAAAAAGCGAATCTACATGCGTTCCATAATTGACCTGGTAAGCCACCAATTTACCACTTTAGCCCACTAGACCATGGTCTAAAGTGGTAATGTGGTGGCTTACCAGGTCAATTCCGGAACGCACACTCTTTTTTCATTTGACGAGAACTTCCATTATACCAACCAAGTGGTGGTACTGATGGTTCAAATAAATTTTCCGTTTAAGATAACGTTGAACTGGAGTTGGATTAACAATAATGCATTGTTGATTTAAATACGTTGAATGGGCAATTCAATGTGCCACACTCGTTAATATATTAATATTAAATTCTTGGTAAGTGCTTATACTCTTGTTGTCTTAAACACATTGACTTGTGAAGTTGTACGGAGTTTTCTTATAATTTAACAAGAATGCTATTTAACTAAACAACTGGAATTAGTTGATACAAACACAAGTGGAGACCTTTAAAATAACGCTTTTTCTCATGTTGCTTTAACAGGAAGTATTGTTAGCTGAAAATCGTTAGTAAAATTTGTTAAAATAACGTGAAAATTGGTTATCTCTCTGCAGAGAGAAACATTTACAATACAACTGAATCAGTTTCGCTTTTAATCAGCTCGAACTAAATATATTTTCTGATGACTCTTCATTATAATTCCGGCTTAATTGTACACCTGGACCTATCATTACGCGATGTATGCGTACATTGCGCAAAAAAAAGCGAAGAAAAAAAGATCCAGATGTGTATCTATACTTGGTTTGGGTGAAGGCGTGGAATTCGAGAGTATACTATTCGAAAAAGTTACACCTGGAAACTTCGGCTTAAATTTGTGTTGATAATCCCTGATTTTACCACTCTCCAATGCCAACTGCAACTAATTAAGTGTGCGAATTGTTTTCGTAATCATAATGATCCCCTTTGCTTCTAGTTTACAACCTCTTAATTGTTGATAAAACTTCTATCTCAATAACCTGTACCTGTACAACTTGTTTATTATGTATATTTCATTTACTTCCAGAATAAGAAATACAGTATTACTGGCTTCTGTTGCATTATAATTGACGTTTTTAATGGTTGTCTGATATTTAGCGAACGGCTCCCTCGAAATTAGCAAGAGAAAGCTTCCATTTCAGGGAAATCTTAAGCGGTCAATACCTCTTCTGAAGCCAGAGGGTAACTCACCGTGAACATGCCCATTCCTCCAGTCAAAGTGAGTAATTTTATTTGCCTTGAAGGTGAAGTATTATTAGTCATTAGGCGCAACAAGTGATTTCTCGTAAAGTTATAAACAAATGGACGTTCTTCCTGCCTGCGCTGCGCTGCGACGGAGATTCACCTCCGCTAAAGCAAAGACCACACCTAATTTACGACTGCAATTACATCGGCGTTAGCATTTCCCACACTTAGCGTCATGCCAGTTCAATTGTAGGAATTTACTATGAGCAACCATTGGGGCTTATTTACACGTCGGAATAAAGTGTTTACTCATCCAATCAGAGTCCAAATATAGTCTGTCAAGTAATTTCTAAAGGAATTTTGATTGCGGGCAGGTTTTTGGCTTTATTGGTTGCGATGGATCCTATAAAATCCCCGTAACAGCCAGAGGAGGACGAGGAAACCAGCCGGTGATCATTCGCCACGGTCCAGTGGGGTCCGTGAATGCCTCGCTGTATGAGTTTTTATGGATTTTTGTTGTTTCTATTAAGCAAGTGCGGTAGGTAGATGGTCTTTCTATTGGGGATATCGTGATTACATTCGGTGAACAGGGTGTTAACACACGTTTAGCCCGCAGCGGTAAATTACACGTTGTACTCGGCAGAGCGATAGTTAGATTCACTTAAAAATGATCCAACAAAAAACTTCTGTTGTATGCTGTCGATGGGCTGGGTTTAGATGGAGTGACTCAACAGATCTACATTTATGCGTGGTATACTTTCGAGGTGTAATCGTAACTGGGCACTGTGTAATCGGATATTTATCAATTTAATCAACAATTTCTACTTTTTAACGGGGGTACCACTTGATCAACAGCAAAAAGGGGAATTATCCTGAATCTAATTCGTAATTAGCCGGATTTTATCAAATCGTTTGTTATTTTCAAAGCACTGTTTCAGCAAAGAACTATTTGCTTGACTGGTACTGAACTCATCGATAGTCCTCTTTATGGTAGGTACCCTTGAGCAGGGAAATTTTACTTAAATAGCAGGTATTACAGTCTGCTGTGTTTGCGGTGCTTTTCTACGCCTTTCAAATTTAGAAAACATTAACTTGTTGTTGGTGGTACTTTTAGATACTTTAAGCTACGTTAAAGTTTACGAGAATTGTCATGTTTCATTTTGCGAGTAAATTAAAACTTTTCTGCATAATGGGATTAAAACGCGGCGCAATAGTTTCCCTGTATTCCTACGACTAATTAGTACTTCAGACATGTTTGGAAGGACGAAAAAATTTTTTTTCAATTTAGCGACTCGAACTTTTTTATATATGACTGCGTCTGTAAAATGCGAAGCACTCATTCGTTGCCAAGCTTAAGTGCAGCGTTATTAGCTTTTGTTTTCCATTGAAACTGCGGGGGACTGAATGGTAATTGCCCTCGGATGCGGCTGACACTCGAACCCTTTGTTGTCGATTGTAATGCAATTTTATTTGATTGTGGCTTCCTCATCAACAGAAGAATTGCAGTGTTTTTGATCTTCTCTCCCCCTCCCACTTTCTAAATCTCAGTTGCATATACATCCGACCGCAAGCATCTAAAAATATCTCTGTTTTGCTATGTAAAAAAGAAGGAATTTTGAGTCCAAGTTTATTACTGAGTCGCGTACGTTTTCGTTGCAATAAGTACCCTCCGGGTAAGCCCCAATGTCAAAGAAAGCCGACTTTCACCCTCTCAGTTATATAAACCGAATTACACTCACATCACTCCCGAATAATTGCAAAAAATGAGATAAGTGCCTGCTTCTTGTACAGATCTCATCTCACACAAGTGGAAAATAATACGACTATTGGGGATTGTTACGTCTAAGTGACATCCTTTCTTCGTTTTTGTTCTTTTGATTTGAAATCTTGCCGCGTTCTTAAAACTGATTATCCTAATTAGCTTTATCTGGAGTACACAGAAAAATGGTGTTAGTAAGGTCCTTTGGGGCTGTGAAGAGTTATTATAAAATTCTACGAGTTTGTTCTTTTAGAGATTGTGTCAACGTTTCGGCATGCGAAATTTGAACACTTACCACCTGTGACGAATTTAAATTTGTTTCGTACTATATAATTACAAGGTATTATATTGCGAATATAAGTTTCCAACTAGTTTTTAAATGAAAACAAATAATTTATTCTAGCGCAAAAATTTCCCATTCTTTCGGTGTCGTTGGTGCGAACAGTAAAGTTCACTGACACGATTTCTGGAAGGAAGAAATCTAATCAATAGATCTAGATAAGAATAATATTAACTAATAGTCTTGAAATTAATAATACTCGCATATACTAAACCAATCGGTGATAAGATTAACACAGCTAGAAAAAAAATATTTTAAGGTTCTTGAATAAAGCGATTGTATACGTTTTCCTCATCGCGAAATGTTTTATTTAAATAGGAAGGATTCGTTGTACATCCTGAAATATTTGTTATTAACCGATGTTTTCCAGACGGACTTGAGAAGAACATTCATGACAGCAACTTCAAATAACGGGATTGCGTGCAAAGTGATTTTAAAAGCGTCGGATAATCGTACAAAGCTCCTTTTAGCTTCAGAATTCAGTACCTAATGTATCCGCACATATCTAATATTAGTATAGTGCTCGTCAGTAGAATTTTCCCAACCACTAGAACCCAAATAACTCTGCTTCAGGGAACAAACGCTCCCAGAGAGGATCAAATTTGCGGGGCATTTGCGGTAGTCACTATTATTGTTTATTGCTATTTATTATTATTTATGATATTATAGCGAATGTCATGACTCTAGAGGTGTTCTTATTATTTCAAGGCCAAATAAGATCATATTTTTGAAAAGCCTGTAGAAAATACGGTCTCTGTGATCGAGGAGCAGACGACTTAGCATCAACCTCATGGAATCATTCGAGTTAATGGATTTCTAGGCTCCACACCCAGAAAAATAACTTGGTTAAAGCGTAACTATTTCGATAGTTATTTGACGAAATCCGGCTCTTAACTAGAAAGTTTAAAATGGTTATTGAAATAGTTATAAAATATTTGTTCTTAGAAGTTTCGCAAGAAATTCAAACTACAATAAATAGTCATTTTTTACTATATAAAATGGTAAAATTCAAGTAACTATTTTAATGTGTATAAAAGGTGTATAAAAGGAATATTTGTTGGTAATTTCGTCTAAAAATGACGAGCGAAATAGTTGAAAGGCAACCCACTTATATAAAGTTGTGGTAATACTTTTCGTCACATGTGAAATACCTTTTTTTCGTTTAGCTTATAATTCGTAATCAGAATTTTTGTATAGTATATAAGTACTTGTGATATTCTCAATAAATTTAGTTCTGACTCGATCCAAAATTCGAGAAACTAAAAGCCGCATTCTGTGACTTGGAAGTTTCCAAAAGTGATAAATTTGGGCACAAGCATTTCCTTATAATTTCTTGCCTCCCTTTTGTTTGATTTTTTATGACTTCATGTTCTTCGATTTAGTAAAATTTATGCTCCTTTGACAGTATTGGATTACAGCTAAATATCTAAAAGAAATACTTCGAAGCGTTAATATATTCTGTAACAAGAAAATGCTGGGAAAATCCATCCCAGTAAAATTACTATTTTTTAGTCCCTTCAGTTTACAATCAGATGGGTAAAACGGACTATATAGTGGTTATAAGCAACCATCTTATGTTCCGTAAACATGTTTTAGTAAAAATTTACTATTTTGTAGTCCCTTGAAACAGTTAGACGTAACTACTTTTTGTAGTTGAAATCAACTAGTATAATGTTGTTCCCAGTTTCAAATACGAAAATGGTTCAAAAATAGTCATTTTTTAACCATTTTTTCTCTGGGTGCATATTTAAAACATGCTGGACGATTTTAATGCGCATTTAGTGGATCCTATAGCCTTCATTCAAGAACAAATCAATGGATACGGAATCGTTAACTTTGTAAATTCAAAGGACTTGGTTGGCAGGGCCTATTCCAATCCAAGTCTTCGTCTTCATCTTAGTCTCGTTATAACAATTAGTGACGTCAAGAAATGAGCTAGCCTGTTCCATTTTGTTTACTTTACTTGATTTTTGACATATCGCCCATCGCCTAATGTTTAACACTAGTCTGTCTATTCGAAAAAATTAATGTTAGTTATATATTAGTTCGCCTTAAAGCCAATTAATTTTAATTATAAAAACTAGCGGCTTGTTACAAGTAGAAAATGAAACGAATATATGTGTGCTTTATTGCTAAAAAATTCCATGAAGTCAAGTCAATCGTTGACTTGACGAAGTGTTATAAAAACTAGTCAAGCGCCATGTCTAAGACAACTGACTTCACTAACTGTTCTAACAAGACGAAGACAAAGCGAAAGACTTGGATTGGGATAGGCCCTTAGTTTCTAAATATATAATATACATAAAGCAATGTTTAAATGTTCAAAAGAAGAAAAAATACGGCAGGTTATCAAATATAAAAGTTACCTGAAGAACTAGAAAAAAAGCTGAAGAATTAGAAGAGAAAAAAGCAAAAATGACTGAATTGTCTGCGGCTGCTTGTTCTTATTACATATATCTGTATCTGTTATAACACTTTTAGGCATTATAACCGATTGCTGTTTATGGTGCAGTACACAAGTCCATACGTATATAATACGTAGGTAAATCATTTAATAAATAAAAATATACAGATTTCATATGACAACCCTCCAAAGGGTGGTTTCCCAACCTGGTTGATTTTTTACATTGTATTTTAATTTGAATAAAGTATTTGTGTACTAAATTTAAACTATTTACTACATGACGTTTTCGTTTTAGAAAGAAAAAAATGGATTCATATTACAACCCGCTGAAGGTGTTTCTCGATTTATTACCGTAAAATGGAGTGATATAAATCTTGCGGGGTGACTATAACGGAAATTGTAATAACAGCATGGTACGTTATAGCTACAGTTTACAGACTACAAGGTTAGCCAGGTTTTTAATTTGAATCGCCATTTTGTGACTCTGGATATTTTGTTCTCACAGTTTTTCAATGTTGACGATTTTAAAACAAGTGATGTTAATTTAAGTACTAAAATAAAAACTAACATGTAAAATAAACGCGGATTCTATTATATTAAAAATTACACAAAAAATTCATTAAAAATCACGTCTTTTTTTCTCGCTTTCAATTGGAATGCTACCAAAACAATATGTCTTATTTTCCTCCAACAAAGATTCAAGCCCAATTTATTGATTTCAATTCATTGATAAAGCGATATAAGTATGCGAAGTCAAAGGCGCTATCAGCTGCTAAACTAGTCTAGGATTAAAAGGAACCAAGGGCAGGTAAAGGAAAAAATAGTGGGCGAGGAAGTAGGGGCTTGCGACATTCAGACTTTAATCTCATAAGTAGAACTCTTGATATCCCTATAATTGGATATCCGAATAATTCAGATAATTAAATAAATATCCGCTTATTCAAATCAACAGAAGACGCATGAATTCCCATATATATATATATATATATATATATATATATATTTTTGCTAATTCGCCGCTCAAGAAAAAGTGTAGGAGAATATTGGTATATAGCGATTTTAAAGCCTTTGAAAGAATAGAAGAACTGAAATTGAGCTGAATTGATCCAACCGTGTGGTTCGCATGAAATATTATACTAATCTTTTGGCAGTGGATTAATAGGCACCCTTCTCAGAAAATGTGGCTTCTAGAAGAAATACAAGCACTTATAAAAGCTCTGCAACATGTATTAAGTGTATTAACAGGTATTTTAGAGGTGTAGCATAATAGTTAATGCAGCTTGGAAGACTTTTAGGAAGATTGGACTTACTTTTGTATTGGAATATCTGAAGGATATATATGGAAGTAAACAAATTTATTTTGTGTCCTTAGGTCCGAATTAAATCTAAATCAAAAATTTTGTAAACCAAAAGTTATCCAGGGATATCTGGAGTCTGTATGAGATAACTTTGCGTTGCCATACATTTATATATAAAGCATATAGTTGATATGGTGATGAATTTTAATCCTAATCCAGACGTAAGTAAGTGTGGCATCAGTAAAACATGCTTATTAAGGACAGGTAAGACATACCACTAGGAATATGTAATTATTACAGTGCAGCAAGAAGAAATTACTTCTGAGTCTAATTTAATAAGTTACAAGTAGACAATATCCAAAAATGAACTTATTCCGTAAGTTAACACATTGCTGACTAATCGGGAAGATCTGCTGGTTTTATAATATGTCAGTGCTCCAGAGATTATTTTACAAGACATTTATAATTTTTTTAGTAACAATACACAGTACAGTCTGTGATGCCGACAAACATTTCAAATCCTTGATAATAGCATATAATCAAGTTAGTAAGAAAGGTTAATGTTGAAAAAAATCTATTACATTATTCTGCCCTTAAAAAAATTAAAGAAGTCAGTACTTTAAATCTCAGGATTTTAACAAGTCGGGATTTTTTTAAATCAAGCTCTAGTAACCAACCCTTAAAATGCTGCCTTTTACAAGAAGAAAAAGATTTTTAACGTTCGGGATTTTGAACACTCGGGACATTCTTCCCCAGCCCATAATATAATATAAAGCAGGTTGCACACTAGTCTGGCATTTTCCAGATGATTGGAATGCCAGAGCAAAGCACGTTTTAAATTTTAAAAGATAAATTGATTGAATAGCGTGAGAAAGAAGGAAGAAGTATATGAGGTATTATAATTTAAGGAATGGAAGTAATGTAGCCACAGTTCGGATCCGAAAAATTCCGTTCGAATCAGATTTGTTCGGTTCGGATCCAGTGTAGCCACGGCTAAAGGTTCAGCTAAACCCCATGAAGTAATTTAATTCAAACGAAAATTACAATGACTGTTGGAACTGGAATTTCCAGTAGAATAATACAAGTATTTGTAATTCAATAATCAATTTAAAACTAGAAAGAAAACATAACTGCAGCAATTATCCCGGTCTCTCAAAAGTTTTGCTCAAAATTCACTAAATTATTCGCAGTTTTCTTTTCTAGCGACGCTCTTTTAGAACCGATTTATTTATAAATGCCTACTTCTCTATTTTACTGGCATTGGTAGAATAAACAGATATATTTAAATGAGATTATGAATATTGTTTTTAGGCGCAGTATTAGATTCTAGGCCTGCGAAGAACTTAAATCCTTGTTGTGCATAAGTAGAATAAACAAGTGTGATCATATTTGTTTCCCTCTGCCAAATAGGCCCTTCACTATGTGGTTCAAATTAAGTCATGTGGAAAAATTTTAACCAAGTCCTCTACCCTTCATAGGAGGGCTGCATCAGAGGAATTATGTAGTGCGCCTGTATTGAAGGTAATTGATATGTTAAACAGCAAATCGCGAGGACAACTTAATTCTGGGCAATTTGCCATTCATTCCGCTTGTTCTATCTGTAATTAACCCCAGGACTAAATGTTCTGGGGTTTCACATCCCGTCATCTCCAGTCAATGAATTGCCAGAAGACTCTGATGACTAGTTGGTGCAGTACAGGGGTTGACATCGCGTGTATTCAGCAAAATGTGTACACATGCTCATTCAGGATTGCTTCCTTCTGGATGTGTTCTGAATCCTGCGGCATATCTAGATGTGACTATATAATGGGACCCGCGCAGAGCAGCACTTCTGCCGGGTGGGTTGTCTTCCGTAGAACTCGTTTTCGTTTAGTTTAGTTTAGTTCAGTTCACACAGACAACCCCTTAGGGTGATACAGTGCCTTCGGATTATCGTTGCCAGCGCGAACAGCAATTTTGTTTGATTGAGCGGCTGTCAGGGGAAATTGAATGCGTTTATAATTAGCGAGTTACAAGGTGTTTATTGATATTAGAGTGGCAATTGCACAAAGCACATGCTAATAGTGCTTAATTAGAGATAATTGTGACGGTCGGAAAGTGATTTTTTTTTGGCTGAGTGGATACAAAACTCCATTGGTATTACATTACCTTAGAATGGGTCACTGAGAGCTTCGCATGCTCAAAAGCGTGCATCTCGGTTATATCACTCAATAAATAATATAATCAGTGGTCATCTTTGCCCAAGCATCATTCATCTCGGCGGTGGACGCCTTATGAACTTGAACAAGATACGTCAAAGACCCGGGCAACGTAATTTTGTTTTCCTCTCTTACTTTGGCCAGTGAACCGATCGGAGTTGTGTTAGCAGCTAGAATGCTTAGAGGTGAACCAAAAGATATCGGTGGGCTTGATTGGGATAAGAAAAAACGTGTAGCCGTGATCAGTCGACACAGCAGATACATGCAGACTTCGTCGAGAGTCGTTACAATTAACATCTCCAACAGTTGTTACTACCAATCCTCAGCTGTCACTGAGGAACCGAGTAAATCACATTAATTTTGCGATGAAGCTACCACGTCCTTCCAGCACTTGGGAAGACCTTGCATTTGTGATCTAGCCGCTCATGTCCTGCTGTAATATGAGCGTTGGTGAAGAAGACTTAGTGCTCTAGTGATTAGCAGTGAGTTGTGCATAGTGATTAGCAGTGAGTTGTTGTATACAGATACAAGTCAGATACTCTTCCTTTTGCTTGTGGTACTCGTTTACCTTAAGGATGTCCATTGTGAAGCGTTGGTGCTTAAGGCTAGGCAGCTTATTTTCTTTGTTTATTTGAAATTGTCTAATTGAAACGAGATTCCGCCCGCTACAGTTTATACGACGTGATGATAGTTGTTTACTATTTGACTAGGTAATAGAAATTTTATGGAACTCTTTCGTGGTTTAATGAATTCGCGAAAATGTACACACGTTCAAGCTTGACAAACAAGGGAAACATTGACATCGACCAAAATGTCTTACCTGAGGGGAGATCATTTTTTTCTTCTGATACTTCTGGCAAGTGTTGAGTGGTAAGTCGAGTCCTTTTTCCTTTTTTTCTTTTTGATATGCAAATTAAATGTGTACGAGCTGTTTTATGTACATGTATGGAGTTGCTGTGAACTTTACATTGTTCTAAGAGTCAATCTATTTGACTTTTTATGTTCCGCTAACTAGATGCACATACGCCGCTTAATCTGTCAAGAGTTTAGAGCAGAATAGAACTCAAGTGATGCCGCTTTTATAAAAGGTGGTTCTCTTTGTTGAAACAATGTCATGAATAGAACAATTACCCTTTCTTATGTTTTTTTCGAAGTTTGTTACACTTTTGCAATAATGAGTGCAGTCATAATAAAATTGTTTGAAATTTTCAAGATTTACAGAATTAATTTAATATAAGCAGAGTTCTGGTTTTCAACAAAATAAAGTTAGTTGGTAGTTTCTTTATTTAATTGAGAAAAAACATAATTCCATATATTTACGTTTAAATAAAACAGTCATTATATTTTTTGCCATCAATGCTTTCCTATATAAATTAAAAGAAAACCATATCTGGATAATGTTTTTATTAGAGTCAATAGGTTCTCGTGGAATTTGAATACATAGAAAAGGAAAAACATGTTTATTCTAGATTCTCACAAAAAAAATATTTAACATTCATTGCATGAAAATCTGTACCATATTTTAAAAAGTTCTGATGCATTAGGTGCAATTAATAAACAAGTTAATTACGAATTTATTTTTAAAAAAGAACAAAAGCAAGGAACTTTTACATGTTCTAATAAAATAATTTTTAAAGGAACAAGATCTAGTTGAATATGTTGTGCTTATTTTCATTTCAATTTGGATACACTTCCATTCAAACCAAAATTATGTCATCTGCAACGAAAATTATAATATTTTCGTATACAGCTAAAAGGAAAATTCTGATAAATTAGCCCATTTTCAGTAATATCCATTAACGTAGTAGGTACTTACTTTTTTAGATTTTTCTGATATTTAGTTTATTAAAAAAAACACACACATAATTTAAAATTCGGCCACTGTTGTAGTTGCTAATATACTTGTACATAACTGCTCAAATTCTGTAGCTTTTTACAAAAATTAGAATTTGTATAGCTCAACATGGCTTTTCTCTCTATTTCAATAATACTGTTAATCCTCTTTACTTAGATATTTTTATTGCATATATCTTACCTAACATTGTTTTTTTATTTCTTGTGTACCGTTATAATTTGTTACCTCTAGCCAAAAAGTGGATGATTCTACTCTCTCTAAATTAAAGAGCAAAGGACAAGGTACCTGACAGTCAGTTTCTCTTAGCCATAGGTCTAGGCAGAATTTCACCGTGCGTGACTAGAATTTTGAGTGTGTAAGCTTTCTCAAATATCTCGGAACCTATCTCATTCCTATCAATAAAATATTTATATGGATATGGATTCGCATTACACAAAGTAAGAGGGCAAATCTGCGATCGATATTAAGATTGCGATCCCTTTCGAGTAAGTGGAGTGGAGAAAACACGCAGTAAGAATAAGATTTATTGCAAGATATGATTTGGAAGTGCTTAAGTGCCAAAAAATTACTATAAGTGTGTAAGCAGGCAAGTCTGCACTCTATTTATCCCCACAGCGAAAATGATAATCAACTCCGGAGGGAACTACTTCCAATTTTCCATTCATGATAAAATTCATTAAATGGTTACAATCAATTCAAAGTTTTCCCTACAAATAACTAATTCTGTAATTCATTACCTTATAAAAAAGGTAATGCAGGATGTAATGACATATCTCTTTCAGAGGAGATTTAGCATGTATTTTCCTGTGAAAATTTGAGTTTTCATCGTCGTACTACGTCATTCTCGTTCGCGAGTTCTTGTGCAGTGAGGGTACCTAGTGGAAAAGTGAAGTAAAATACTATTCTCTGTGACATTGCTATGAAAATGTAATGCCTTTTTTCTATTGACATTAATGCAACCTGGAAGTGCTTGTTACTTCATAGTTCTTGTACAATTGGTTCACTAATTGTTAATGAGATAAGTTGTTCTCAATAATTTAAGCAAAAATCAGTTAATACAGATTTTTTGAATAATTACTTCCAAGTAATCAATGACTGAACCAGTTCTGGGTAATGGAAAATAGAGGCAATTAACTACCACCTATGATATCTCCATGTAAAAGTAATGCATTTCTTACGCAGGTGGTAATATAAGTGAGAAGTAGTTTTGCTTACTAAGAATTACTTGCAGAATCAGTTGGTTAACGGCTTCCGTTCGCTATTGAGATGATGGAGTTCCATGCAGAATTAGTTAATATAGGAAAGGGATGACCCATGACTTAAACAACTTGGTCACGTGTCGAGAATGAGCAATCAGTGAATGCCTATTTTTTCTCTGTAGGGTACCGCTGCGGATAACCTGGAACCCGGAAAAGTGGCCAGCGGTGGGTGGTTTGACGATGTGTAAGACCTCCTGGTTCTCCTGCTGGACGTAGCCATAGGAACGACTGAAACCCTACGAGGATCTCAGCCCATTTAAATGATGATGATCTTATTCGACAATATGACCATATGACAAGCCAATTTTAAAATTAATTTTTCTAATTTATGTTATACTGGTGGGCGTAATGCAATAAAATGTCTTTGCTTCTTAATACAATATAAAATGTAGCTTACAGCATCTATTTTAAAGTGGCCACAAGAGCAATTTGCTGCGCTATTCGTATTAGATAGACAGAGTTCAAAGAAAGGCTCTTAGAACCGATGCAAAGCATAGTGTGAAGCATTAGTAAAGGAAAACAGTGAAATAATTTGCAAAAGTTCAACTAGTTCTTTAGAAACAGGAGATTACTGATCATCTAACTTTAAATCGAGAAATGAACTGATTTTCCACGTTGTTTTTCTTCAAAAATGAAATATTCTTAGAAAAGAAATATTTTATGAGGGTCTTTTGCCGTAATTGGTAATTTCATGGGGATGTTTGTCATTTTCATTTCCTTAGAAATTATTATTTTTATCTGTTTGTTTGAAATTAGATTTTTGTTTTGAAATTCCAACGAAAAGGCAAAGTAATTCTTTCTTCGTTAAGGCAATGATTTCCTTGAATTCGATTGTGTAATATCTTTTAATTTTAGACGTTTTTGTTGCAATATATATACAAAGTTATTATTATCATCTC
This sequence comes from Dasypogon diadema, assembly GCA_006980735.1. Classification (NCBI taxonomy): domain Eukaryota; kingdom Metazoa; phylum Arthropoda; class Insecta; order Diptera; family Asilidae; genus Dasypogon; species Dasypogon diadema. Next base: position 28,723 of record QYTT01093323.1, read on the forward strand.
TGATATAATTATTATAGTTGTGTTAATTCCTGAAGAAAACAATGTTTTATGGTACTTTAATCCTGGAATTTCGTGAATGTTTTTTTTTTGGGACCTACATATACTTTAAGTTCTTTTATGTTGTTATAATAAATTCTCCTATTTATATAGACACTGCAGTAATGGAAGTTGATAAAATATTTTCCTTACAACGAAAATACCTTTCGTCCCAATTTGTCGGCTTCTATCTCGAAATAGTCGTATTATTTTCCTACCGTATTATTATTTTGTATAGCGTTGAGTAATTTATTTATGGATGCTTTGGAATTCTCGTTTATCAGACTTATTTATTGTCGTTTATTATTAAATTTTGATTGTTAATGTATATATACTCCAAATGTTGATTTATATTTTGTCTACCACCGTCATCCATGTATCTTGTTATCCATTTGTCAATTGTACTCATAAAGTGAAGTCATAGTTTTTCGTATGTAATAGTGTTCGTTTGTTAACGTCTTAAGCTTTTTCTGTAGTTTATTTCTATTAGTTGATAACAATGATATGTTAAGAGTAGTTATATATATTTTGTATCCGGTGTTAGATTCAATAGTCTCTACTTGCAACTGACTCTTTGTCGGTGGTTGCATTGTTAATATTAGAAAAATCTAAAATCTTAAATCTAAAAATTTAAGAGGGCGCTTAATATTGGAAGGCAAAATAAATTGTATTTTCTGAAATTTTTATTGTTATTCTTCCCTAACCTCGTTTTCTTTAAAGCCTTTTTTTGACATTAAAGAGGTTATTATAGATTTGTTCCACTTGGCACCATTCCTTTTTCAGCGTTGAATGAAATGTCTCTGAATAGACGTATTGAAAATTAGTACATCGTTCAGATATACCACAGAAATTTTGTTTTTATTTTTTTTTTTCTTCATCTTTTTGCTAAGATCTGATGGAAGACCTTCGCCAGATCAAATGTTGTGAAATATTGGGATTTACCTATACTTTTGCCATAATACTACCAATATTGGGGATAGGAAATTTGTAGTCTACTGTGATCTCATTAAGTTTCTGATAGTAGGTCTGTTCGTCTACCCAAAGGTTTGTAAAACTTTGTAAAACTTTATGCTAAAATGCGTTTTCTTACTCTTTCGGCTGGGGAAATTTTACTACGTCATCCGTAAAGTTTTATAATGGAAAATTTTCTGAGTTCGAATTCTTGATAGCAAATGCAGTTGGCTGTCAGTATTATTGCCTGCTTGTCGACGGTGGAAAATTAATAGAAGAAAAGTTCTGATATTGTACTTTGGCCTAAAATTGCAAAAATTTAATAAAATGATAAGGTAATTAGATATTAGACTATGGAAAATAGCGAAAAGAAATTAAAGAAGAGTGCCGCAATCATTTGACATAAAGTTTTACCCCAAAACCGTTTTCTTACTTCAGACACATTATACCCCCACTTCACATAAAGTTTTCGCCAAATAATTTTTTAGCCCAAGGTAGAAGAACAGACCTAAAAATAACTATGCGCTATTTCTTGATGTTGGAGAATAATAAGGGGAATTAGACTTTCACAACCCCCGCTTGATATCTGTCTTCATGTGGCATTTCAGAGATGTGCTCGGTCTGTCCCAATTAAAACTAGAAATTTCTATCGGGATTATTACAACAGGTTAAATATATTCCTTACTAATACTGACTTTGCATCCACGTATGTATAATGTATCTGATGTAAATGAATCCTATAGTAGATTTTACGAAGTTATTAACATAGGAATCAACCTATACAGTCCTGAAATTTACAAATGTTATAATTTTCCTAAGTGGTACACTCCTCAGGTGATTAAGATATTATTTGAAAATGAAAGATATAAATTTTTATATAAAGTTAATTCACATTTCGAAATTTACAAAACCTTCTCATATTTGCGGAGGTTTTGTACCGCTCATCTCTGAGTGGTACAAAAATTATGTGAGCCATATGGAAGAAATCCCTTGGAGATAATCCTAAAGAGTTTTGGACTTTCTCTACGAGCCTCAAAGGTACCAACCTTTATCCTAAGGAACTGACCCTAGATGGTGTAACATCCTCATCTCCGGTGCACATTAGTGAGATTTCCTGTAGACACTTCGCTTCTGTACACTCTAGTATGGAGCTTGACACTGTTTCCCCTGAGTCCATATCTTATGTCAACACCAATATCGCTATGAGTTTGACGTTAAATGAACAGGTATACATTATCTTAGGCAAGCTTAATTGTAATAATAATCCAGAAACCGACAGCATCCCAAACATTGTCTTCAACAAATGCGCTCATGGTTCTCAGATGTTCTCAAAAAGTGCTTTATTATGCCTATTTATAAAACAGGTGACCAAAAACTCGTTTCAAATTATAGGCCCATTTCTATATCGAATGCATTTGCGCTCGTATTTGAAAGAGTGGTCTACAATAAAATTCTTCCCAAGCCACAACCTTTCATACCCGAATTCTAGCATGGATTTCTTCCTGGTCGATCAACTGTTACCAACTAGTCTTTATTTACTGACGCTGTCGTCTGTGCCCTTGATGCTAACCTACAAGTTGACTCAATACATACTGATCTTAGCAAAGCATTTGATAAAATTAATCATAAACGCTCTCTTTTGAATGGCCCAAATTGGCTTTCACAGAGACAATATCTTGGTTCTGCTCATATTTGATTAATAGTGGAAATGTTGTTGTTTTCAGTGGTAGAGGCAATTATACAAATATTTTTCTTTTTAACTATATTTTTTTATTCAGTTCACTTAAATGTTACAAAAACTGTGTAATATTTTAGTATGGTTAATAACCTTTTAGGAACTTTACCAAAAGATAAATAAAAAACCTCATCAAACAACTATAGGAAAAGAACCTCAACAAATTCAATTTCGTATTCCAAGCAAAAGGAACTATTATTTTCGAAAATCCTGACTTGTTTTGCATATCCTGAACATAGACTATGACACCACAATTCACACATCAGCCACTGAACCCGACAAATGACGACGGAGCAGTTTGACCAACTTATGAGCTGATACATAACCTTCCAAATCCCCGGGACTATACAAGGAAAACCCTCTAAACTGCAAGCCATGGACAGGCCTTGATCACAAGCACATGAATTGCAAGCCAGTGAAGTATACAAGCCTAATTTCTTCTATCTCAAAAACGTTCGTAAAAAATAGAGGGATCGGAACCTTCGCAAACCCTTCGTACCTAATTTTTCCATTTGAGATGGAATGCTAGCTTGAATCTGCTCTAGGCCTGAATCGTGCATATCAGATCCTGAGATTAGTCGTGAGAAAACGGCGGGCGGACCGAGAGCAGGTAGTAATGGTAGTACGACGCAACTCCCAGTATATCCATCAATAGCCGAAAAATCACAGTGTCTCTCTGAGAGAACACTCGGACGAGTGGGTGAGACCCAAACCGCCGATCCTGCATTCAACAAACTGTCTTCTTCTTCGCACCCAGAACGTATCTACTAATTTTGTTTGAAGGAGCTTGATAAAACCCTCTTCGAAGCCTTCAAAATTTACACGATGGCCGAGGTTACCAGGTAACAGCGACAGAGGCTTGGAAATTATGTAATTTGGCCTCACCCCCGCCACCCACGAAGCTGTTAGTTTAAGTCCTTGATCCTCTTACATTTTAATTGGAAAGCGAAACTCAATAGAGCGTTAGAGTACTCTTTTGTGTCGATTCTTATCTGAAGGTTTTTTGCGAGGTAGGAATCCGTGCGCAATAATGTCATCTGTCCAAAAGTTTGGCGAAGAAACTGAATCAAAAGCAGCCGAAGTCGTTGTTAATTTAAAAGGGAATACCACAATATACGAGAATGCAGGAATCGGCTTTACATTTACCATGGACATAAGCTTCAACACCATCGACCGATATAGCAGGTTCAAGTCGAGGAAGGCTATTGTATTACGTTTAGTGATAGACGTTTCAAGCGAAGTGGAATCTTCGCTGGATTTCGGGACATGCTACAGTTCAAAATGAATATGTGTAATAATATTTCTACGGCAGACATCTTTCTAACCCCTGCGACGCCAGTCTTGCCCCCAAGTGAGAAAGAGGGCTGATGAATCTCGACCAAACTTACAGTCAAAATGTCACTATCACTTTCTGTGCGGGCGGAAGAACAGCCGTACCGTCATCCAACAAAATATCGCAACTATATACATATATGTAGTATATACATTTTTCTTAGCGTCGCACTTAAAATTGTCCGCTAATATAAAATTAATGTTGTCAGATAGCACAACACGATCGACTAAGTAATAACTTTGTCGATGACAGCACTCTTTTCCAAAATGATTGATATGATAAGATATGGTCACTATTCGGTATTCGACTTTACTTTATGCGCAATTATGATTCGAATTAGAGACGATCGCGTTTATCTACCTAAAGTACTCAGATTGAAAGGAGATGATTGGATAGATGAAAATAATACAGAACTTTAACCAATAATGAAGAATCCTTTGTTGAGCTGCGATTCTTAAAATACAAGAAATAATTTCTCTACTGGTTAGACTGAAACGACATAATTATATAGAATAGAAGTTGACAAAAAAATTCCTAGCATATTAGTTGCCTTATGGATAGGCAGCCAGATCGAAATACCTACTCCTCAATTTTCTGAAATGTTGTCATTTCTACAGCCGCATTTAAGCATATCAACAAGAATATCAACAAAAGTTTAAAATTTACTAAATGTAAATGCAGCTTTGTATGCCACTTATCTATTTGTATAAGGAAATAACTGCAGGCGTGTATTGCAATTACAAATCACATTAAAGAATAAGAACCCTGTAATTGACAATCGCGCCGGCACTTCCAAATGCATTCAAATCCCCATCATTTGTGTCATTTTGCAAGTAGTGAGTTCATTATAAGTAATGGACTTGTATCTGAAGTACTAAATTATTACTTACCTAACGTTTGATTATATCATTGGATTTCTAGCCGTGATACACAAAATTGCATACAACTGACGTTAAGTAGCAAAAGTGGAGATAATTTGTCCAGACGCTTAAAATAGTCATTGTTGTAGGTAAGCTTGAAAAAGCATGCTTTTTATATTCTGGTTTGAGAGGATCCAAGAACAAAATTTAAAAGAGACTGAAAAGGAAAAATTGCGGTCCTATGATATATGTATAAGGGTTTTATCTCGTGGGTGGACTGGCAACTGTAGTCTATTTTTCCAGGAAAGCATACTTCATAAAGAAGTGAATAACTGCTATTATTAACGAAATTTGGGCCAAATTTGGGAATTATATTATTTACCGTTATGAAAATATTTGTATTTAACGGAAAAATCAGAAAAATGTCCTCTTTAATCCTGTAAAAGGACATATCTTGAAATTAATGTGGACATCCCCTGGAGGATCTTAGGACGCATGTTCTTACCAAGTTATACCCCCGTACCCCCCTCCGTTGGGAAGATATTCACAAAAAACTGTTTTTTTTTTAATTTCAAACGTACCTTTTAACCTTTACATGACCTTGTCGTCTAAAATGACTTGCACCGTTAGATTTGTGACGTCATAAAGCATCGTTATGCAAAGTTTCAAGACAATCGGGCGCACCACCTAAACGGAACTATTTCCGAATTTTTCGTAGCATACATTGCACTTTCTACTCAATGTATCCAAGATTAACATTATACTTTAGCTTAGGTTAGCATTTTTGTACTATAACATAAGTTATGTGAATTATATAAATCATTAGCAATGCTGCAGGGAACCAAACTGTTTTTACTCTTTTGATGAAGCCTGCATTGTAGTAAGCTAATATTGTGCATTTGTACTGAACTAATGTATAAAATATTCACAACACTGGTTTGTACCAGGACTGAAAGTTTAAAGTTAGCTAGTTTTTTACTATAGCACAAATTCTGCCAAAATCCTGGTTTCTACCAAGCCCAAGCATTTTCGTGACCCCAACGTGATTACTTGTTGAAAAGACTTTCACTTAAGGAATTCCGTCTAGAATGCAGACCGCAGAGGAAAGGATGGCAAAACAGCAAGCTGGTATCGACAACAAATTAAAGCAATTGCTGAGGAATTTCAAGAAAGGTCTTGAGAGAAGACCCAAGAATACCTCAATCAGCGCTTGGAACCCTATTGAGGATTGGATTGGGTCGTTCCTATGGCTAAGTATGAAGCAGAATCGGTCCCGAATGTGATGGTCGTCAACTGGTAAGCTGTATAGGTTCAAATAAAAAACCCGACTTTGAACGACGACGCGAGTTCTACCTACATATACGATGAAAAATGGAAAGGAATAAAACATTCCAGCTAAAAGTTCCAAAGAAGTTCATTATGTCTATTTTATCCATGTCTCATCATCAACAATTAGGTTAACAGGTACAAAATAGGTAACGATAAGATCACAATTCGGGGGAAAATCTACCTCCTGGAATGAAGGAAAGATGTTTTCATAGCAAAAATTGAGACAACTTCTTAAAATTTTCTTACAACTAACATAGCCTAGGGATGTTCCATACGTGGAAAAATATCAATGAACGATATCATGATTTTATAATAATAATAATAATAAGTTTTCCTTCTAGCCCAGAAGGCGCACTTCTCAGCGAGGAGCCAAGAAATATTTACCCATCTCCGCTTAAGCGTTCGTACACTTCAATGAAATGCGCTAAGATTGGGCTTCCCAACAAGCATGCATGACATAATAAATGTTAGCAATGTTAACCCAGTAAAAAGACAAAGTTCATTAATAATGAGTTACACTTAAGATTATCACACAGATCAAAATGCACACCAATGCGATTAACTGCCATGCACATGCTGTTAATAGGCTCATGCCTACCGTAGTTAGTTCGAGAGAAGTTAACATGCAGAAGAGGGACACCCCTCAAGCAGCGACCATTGGCCCTAAAGGACACCCTACCCCGGAGCTCAACGGAATCGGTATAACCGTTCAAGAGCTGGTGAATGAAAACTACATCGCCAACATTGCGACGCTGTTCCAGCGAAGCCATACCAATGAGATTAAGTCGCTCACGATAAGGTGGAAGGACCACCGAATGAATCTGCGCTGGACCGACTCAATGCGGTTGATGCGTGTAGCATAAAAAGGATTCCACACTTGAGACACATATTCAAGTAATGGTCTCACGACTGAGTAGTAAAATATCAAAGAAACCTGACGGTCAGAGAATTCCCTCGACCAGCGCTTGATGAAACCAAGCATGGCGTTACCTCTACAGACCACACAATTTATATGAGAGACAAGGTCAAGCTTTGAATCAAGCTTCACCCCAAGGTCAACAACTGACTGCACACGAGGAATGTCGTTCGCGTCAAATCTGTAGGTATAATCGACGACATTACGCCTCCTATGAAACGACATGACCTCACATTTGTCAATGTTGAGACTCAAGTTATTGTGTACACACCAAGACTAAAAAATGTGTAAGTTCTCCTGAAGGGAATGCAGTCATTGACGTCACTGAAGAAGGAGAAAATTTTCATATCATCGGCAAAAATCAAAACATTGGAATGCTTCAAGAGATGCACGATTGCAAGTATAAAGAGAAGAGGTCCAAGATGGCTACCCTGAGGCACCCTAGATGTGGCGCTTATGTTCCTAGACCGAAGGCCACGAAAAAGCACTTTATATGATCTATCAGACAAATACGACGGAACCCAGCTCAGGAATAAAATTAGGAAACCCAGTTTCCGTAATTTGAGTAAAATAATTGAGTGCGACAGTTTATCAAGGCCTTACTAAAGTCAGTATAAATGCAATCGGTTTGTAGATTGCTGCCGAAACCAGATATGGTTTTGGAGGTGAATTCCAACAGGTTAGTTGTGGTAGATCTGCCTAACACAAAGCCGTGCTGATTGGACGAAAGTATACCTTTACATTGCGGAGACACCTGAGAGAGAACTATTGATTCCAACAGTTTGGGTATGCAGGACAATTTTGCAATTGGTCTATAGTTGGAAATCTCGCTTCTATTACCTTTTTTGTGAATAGGTATAATGAAAGAGTTCTTCCAGAGCTTGGGGAAACATCTACCGCTGAGAGATTTCTCAAAAAGAATGCGAAGAGGAACAACAAAGGCATCGGGACATGACTTAATCACCGCAGGAGGGATACCATCAGCTCCAGGGGTGAAATCAAAGGGCAGCCCGTTGATGTGAGCAATAATGACCTGATCAGAAACAGACGGAGATATGCCAGCTGCACAGGGATGGTTGACAATGTGCGCAAAATTATCAATATTCGGTTCAAAGTCGGGAGACAGAAAAGCATTCTCAAAAAA
>QYTT01093325.1:5750-16146 GCA_006980735.1 Dasypogon diadema
CAGGACTCTTTCAATTTTAATTTATTAATTTACATCAAGGCAAAACTCTTTTCAGCATGCACACAAGAGGAAAAATGAAGTAATGCAATAAAAGAAAACAAATTAAATCTAAAACTTAAAACTAAACCTATCGACAAGAAAAAAAGTGCAAAGAAAATTTAAACTATGGTCAAAGATAAGATGAATAGAAGATTAATATAAACTATAACATGATTATCATTATTCCCCACAAATATGCAAAAAAATCATCAGCCATTGAAATGTGCAAGCAGAGGCCGCCTGAAGGCACCGAATTGTATAATCCTTTGAATATTATTAGGAAGTAAATTCCAAAGACTTAATCAATAAAATCAAGAAAAGAGGTAAATTATACTTACAGCATAAAAAATTTCCAATGGACATTGATCTTAGGGATGCATACAAGAAGTTAAAAAACGAAGTTACGTGGGAAATAAGAAAAGCAAAAAGGAATTATATAACGAACGAACTAAATAAAGCAGGAAACGACTCCAAAAAAAATGTGGAGAACGATTAATGAAACATTACTAAATACTAGCGTTGCCAAAAAAAGGACGTCATAGAGAATTTGAACGTCAATAGTGAAACCATCACTGGAAATGAAGAAATAGTGAACCAGTTAAACAGGCACTTTATAAATATTGGACCACTGCTGGTAGAGAAACTGAAAAACTGAAGGAAAGTAGGGGCACACTCAGCGAGACCACGAAAATTGAAATAAGAAAAAATTCAATTTTCATTCAACCAGTTAGCAGCACAGAAGTTGCAGAAGTCATATCTCAGTTAAAGCCGGATTCTGCACCGGGACCGGGCAGAATTATCGCGAAAGATCTGCTTCTCATCAGTGATATAATTAATGAGCCCCTGACTGGCATAATGAATAAGTGCATAGTGGAAGGGGAATTCCCTGATTGCCTGAAGGAAACATGCTTCACACCTATATTTAAAGAAGGCGAGAGATGCAACCCGAGTAACTACAGACCAATTGCTCTCTTGAGTGTATTTAGCAAAATATATGAGAGGTGTCTTTGTAATAGGCTAGAAAACTTTATAATCAAAAACAGAGGATTTAATAAGAAAGAGTATGGCTTTCAAAAGAAAAGCGGCACTACGGCTGTTATTACGGATGTCATGGAAAGAATCAATAGAGACCTTGATGCAGGCAAAGATGTTGTGACAGTTTTCGTTGATTTAAAAAAGGCGTTTGATCCTGTAGATCACAATGTACTGGTAAATATATTGGATGAACTGGGAGTACGAGGTAAGGCAAACCAAATAATTAGGGGCTTTCTTCATGAAAGACCGTGCTACACTAGATTAAGTAATGTTAAAAGTGAGAAGGAGGTGATGAAAACGGGTGTTCCGCAGGGATCAATACTGGGCCCCCTCTTGTACTCAATATATATCAAAAACCTCATCCAGGCCAACCTCATCGCGGACTACTATATATATGCGGACGATAGTCTATTATTGTACTCGGGGCGAACTGCTAGAGAAATTGAGGATAACATAAATGAAGATATGACGCGATACTTTAAATGGCTTGAAGGTAACAAACTTACAATAAACACGGCGAAAACAAATTACATACATGATCTTCCATCAGAAAAATAAGCAGCCGATGGACATTACAATCAGAATAGAGGGAAGTACTCTAAAAAGAGTCGATTCAGTAAAATATTTAGGAGTAATTATAGATGATTAAATGAGTTGGAATCAGCATATTAATTACATAAGGAAAAAAAATTGCGCCGTTAGTGGGTATCATACGGAGAAGAGATTACTTCAAGACGGCTCTCGACTATAAATAATTTTGTGAAGGAAACACAACAGACGTACATCAAGAAAAAAAAAATCAGTGGACGAGTCACAATAGCGTTAATATATGGCGACAATGGTTAAAACGACGTAAGCCGTACACAAATCAATAAGGCACACAGATTCTATCAGAGCATACAAAATCTAGGCATAGAAAAATATCAAAGCCATACAGATAAAAGGAAGAACAATACTTTTTTCAGGCGCCAAACACGAGGATAATGGTAAAATAGATGCCGATAATCGAAGACATCTTAAAGTAGAATAGATTTTACCAAGATAAGCATAGACAATGATCACAGCAAGTTATTTTACTGTTGAAAAAAAAACACCTAAATTTCTTATTTTATCAATATGATTTAGCAAAACACTATTAAGCGAGACGACAACGATATTATTATATTAGATTATAAATTTCACTGGTAAGATAATTGTATTTAAAGCCCCTTATCTTTAGACACAGCAAGCAGATACCAAACCTGTTTCCCTAATAAATCTCGCATCGAAATCTCGAGAAATATCATTAGTCAATCGTAACATGATCAAATCGTGTGTATATCCCTTTCAGATATTTTTGTACCTTAAAGTCGATGAAGTATACTGGAGCCATGGAGACTATTCAATGCCCCAACGATTTCAGAGTAAAAAAGAAGCTGGTTACGCCCAGTGCATTAACTCACCAGAGCTGTGTTTTCACCACTCCCACTGTGGTGCAATAAAATTTCAAAGAGGTGAAGTTTTGGAGTAAGCTTTGCTTAGAAGAAATATATCAAAATCACAAAACGTGTGGCAGTAGTTTAAAAAATAGTTGCCAGTCAAAGGTCAACACCAAAGCAAAAAAAACATTTGGAAATCGTGATTATTAGTGGCATCGGGCTACACCAAAATAGAAAAAAATATACTAATAAAATCGGTTCTAATATATTGCAGCTGCCTTAAACTAAAAAATAGAAAAACTTGAACAAATTAGTAGAGATTTCTGATTGAACCCGAAATCAGCTGATAAAATTTACAAGAGTCAAAAGAGCAAAACAGTTGATTTCTAAAAAGGGCACGGTGATTTATCTGAGTGCCAGTGGTTAAGGCAATTCTACTGATGAGAATTGTACTTGCAAAGACAATGAGATGTTATACTGTAAAATTTTATGCTAAAACTGTGGTTTACTTGCAACATTTATCAGGTTACAATCCCCAACCTCCCCTCCCCCCCATCTTTGTGCTGTGTACATCATAGGGTGGTCCTTTAACCTTAGGCAGTAACAAAGAGACAACATTCATCTTATGCCCCAAAGATGCATGCAAGAGATACAGAATAAAAAGTTTACTTCTCTTAAAATGTTTCACGTTCAAAGCAAAGTGGCACTCTCGGGCAGCTTAATTTCAATTCTAAACTAATGTCGAATTTAATTAATTCCACGAGTCTAGTGCCAGTGTTTTGCATTCGGTGGAGTCAATAGCCCCATTTTTCCAACGTTTTTGGAGCGTCCGCTCTAGGAATGCACATCAAATGTGTACGTGTAAATTATTAGGCACGCTAAATAACTACAGCTCATCTCAAACCACCACAACGCCGACCATTTGTAGTATTATGACAATACGTATGACAATAAGTGATAAAAAATAATGTGAAGTATGCCTAGAACTAAAATTCAACTCCAGTACAATATTGTTAGCGTCACCAGTTACTTATTTCCCATATAAAGAAGTAGACTGAGAAGAAGTTCGAATTGAATTGGACTGAATAATGAGTGATTTCCAAATATCTGTGAATAGAAACCAAAATAACAATGAAACAGACTTAAGAATAGAAATAACAACAAGTAAAATTCAGCAAGTGCATAAATAATTCTGCGAAAAAGTAGTTAAGAACTGAAGATTTGTATTCCAATGTTCATTAACCAAATCAACAATTCAGAAGGGATTATTTAAATCCCAAGTGTGAGATTATTCCTCTAACTGATTCTAGTGCTGTGAACCCTGCTGATAAACCGGAGGTCATGTCCTCGGAGTTGATGAAGGAAATTGTTAATATTTTAAAATATAGAACGAACAGGACAAAATCAGCTAGTCCACATCAGATACCAAATTTGTTTATCCGAAAACTTCCAGAGTCTGTGTTGAGAATTCTGGTAATAATATTCAACAATTGCATTGCATAAATGTTATTTGCCTGATAAGTGGAAAATTGCAAAGGTAATTACGATAACCAAAAAACCCTCCTTCAGACTAATTTCACGTCTTTCTAATCTTGGTAAATTATTTGAAAGGCTTATGGCCGATAAGATTGATGGTTTTCTGTATTGGCAAGAGGAAATGATTCCGGCATATCAGTTCGGGTTCAAACTCTTACATTCCACCTTAGATGCATTAACAAAATTTCATTCAGATATAACGAGCAGTCTTAACTTTATTAGGAAGGAGGAGATTGGAAAATGTTAGCCTGACAAATGTTGCAAGTAAGCCGCAATTCATGGCATAGTCAATGATGATGAATTCTGGCCTTTGATTGAAAAATGCCTTTTACAAGCAAGTTGTGCTTACCGACATGCAAAAGTGTCATCTGTTGGGTACAAGTCCTAACAGTTGTAACAGCACCGTGTTGAATCAACAGTTCTAAAAATCGACCGTCGTGCAGCACGGCTTGGTGTATTGGGTAGTATTCATCCTTGATCAGATTGATTTCCTCTGTCCTAGTAATAACAAGTTGCTGAACACATTTCCAAGCACCACGCTCGCATGCTAAATGCAAAAGGGGCTTTTTAACGCGGAAGGGAACCTGCGAATCAAGTTCTTACAATTTGTTTTAATTTTCCTCTAAATCTTACCCATGGGTCCTCCATTTTCTGCAATAAAATGTTGAGAACATTAATTTGATCGCCGTCAATAGCGTAGCAAACAGCATTCTGCAGTTTTGTGTAAAGTCTGTCACAAGCACCAACTTCTTCCTGGGGGCTGCGATACTTTCCGCTTTCCTCACAGTAATGACAGTGAGGGCCGGGAAAGCACATTCTTGCCTCGGTGTCGATACGTGCACCGTGCTTGAGCAAAAGTTCAACGCATTCTTCGTAGCCTTTTAAACAGGCGATATGCAATGGCAAAGAGCAAGGGCTGCGATTAACATCAGGGCGATGACGTTGCAGCAGCCACCTAGTTAAGTCTATGTGATTCAAACCTACGCTCTTCTGGAGTAAATTGTAGCCAGAGTCGTCGTGGATGACCAGAATGTTCTCGTTCTAAAACGGAACTTTAAAAATGCCAATATTGTGCATTAATCCAGAAATTCACCTTTGGAATTGCTAGAAGTACGGATTCCAAAGTCTGGATTGGTACTTTGGGCTTCACCCTCAGAATCTCGAAAATGGTTTGGATATTTTCCTCGGTCGCTTTGGATACCTTGTGTCCATCCCTGTTGGATAGCAAAGCACTTCCAGATCGAAAAACTTGACTAACAGATCCTCCCATTGTTGGCTGGAGTATGTTATTCTTTCATTTCACCAAATGCAAGAATGTAGTGACGCAAAACACCCCAATCACAACTATTATCTCTAAATTGCTTTGAATGCCAAATTCTGCACGAACCCCTTTCGTCGGCAAATTAATGTTCACGGCTGTAATTTTATAACACTTGCACTTTACAGTCTTCCGAAGTTATTTGCTTGGAAGAGCACACGAAATTTTCAGGGGTCGGGGATAAATATATTACGCAAAGCTCTACACTGAGAGCCTTTTCCCCGTCACGCACTGCACTTGTCACTCCAACTTTTTACATTTTAAAAACTAAAAGCAAACATTTACAGCAAAACAAATACCTTTTGCACCTGTAGGGATCTCCTTTACCTGCACTTTTTTAATAAATCAATAGTTTGTTTACTATGAAGAAGGCCAGACTTTTTGCTCCATTGCGGGTAAACAGCATTGGTGATTATTACTTATTGCAAATATTCATGCTATTTACTATTGCTTCTCGTGATACTTCTCCAAAGAAATCAAATTAGCAGCGAATTCGTTGCTTTCAGAAAATCTGATCTGATTGATTTCTTGTTCCACAATTGAATGCAAACATTTCGAAAACGTCAAAGCTATTTGACGACTGTAAAGTGCGGTTGCAATGGGGAGTTTAACATCTTTCGAAATCGCTTTCAAAATGCGAAAGTCCCTTTTTATAGGTTGTTAATAAAAGAAGCTGGTTTTAAAGAGAATATTCGCTCGTAGGACAACAATTATTGCAAATTTAAATATTATATGATACACAAATCGTCAATTTCTGTCCAAATTTTCGCCACCCTGTACTGGAAAAGCACAAAGTGAGTCGCGTGGAATACGGAACGGTGTTTCTTTTTACCAAAGTGACAAATAACTTGCGTGTGCATTGTGGGGTTTTGTCGTGATAAATTTCGTGGAACTAGGATAAATTTACACCTTTCAAAATGGTTAGTATCTCAAGCAGAACTCAATTGCTGCATCTGATGGGAAGCTTTGCTTTTGCTGCCGAATCTTAAGTTTCTTAATGAGCATTTGCTTTAACCTCAAAATACTTGTAGAGACCACTGATGCTCCAGGGACACGAGCGTTCCATAACACAAATCAAATACAATCGAGAGGGAGATTTGCTGTTTTCTTGCGGTAAAGATCAGAAGCCGAATGTGTGGTTTTCTCTGAATGGCGAACGACTTGGGACCTATAATGGCCATCAGGGCGCTATTTGGTGCTTGGACGTTGATTGGACCACTACCAAACTCATCACGGGAAGTGGTGATATGAGCACAAAGATTTGGGACGTAGAGCACGGCTCGCAGATTGCATCCATACCCGCAAAGTCGTCGGTCAGAACTTGCAATTTCAGCTATTCTGGGAATCAGGCTGCATACACCACAGATAAAGCCATGGGGCACAGTTGCGAGTTATTCATCATTGATGTGCGGAATGTTGACTCTAGCTTGGCGACGCAAGACCCGATTCTAAGAATTCCAATTTTACAGTCGAAAGTGACTTCTATGCTGTGGGGGCCTTTAGATGAAACGATTATAACAGGTGGGTATTCTCCAGGTGCTCTTTCCAAATGTGCACTAATTTTTGTTTTCTTTTAAGGTCACGAAAATGGAACAATTAGCGTTTGGGATATAAGAAAAGGTAAAGAGGTAAATTCAGTGAACGACCACACATCAGTCATAAACGACATGCAGTACAATCGGGATGGAACAATGTTTGTCACGGCATCAAAGGATTGCACAGCGAAACTCTTCGACTCCGAATCTTTGATATGCTTGAAAACATATAAGACCGAGAGGCCTGTCAATTCGGCGGCAATTAGTCCCATTCTAGATCATGTTGTTCTTGGAGGAGGTCAAGATGCAATGGAAGTAACCACCACATCAACTCGTGTCGGGAAATTCGATTCTCGCTTCTTCCACTTGATTTACGAAGAAGAATTTGCGAGACTTAAGGGCCACTTTGGTCCCATCAACAGTTTGGCCTTCCATCCCGATGGAAAAAGCTATGCGTCTGGAGGCGAAGATGGATTTGTTCGCGTTCAAGTATTTGATAGTTCTTATTTTGAGTATATGTTTGAATAAACGTCGGATTTTTTATGAATTTGGAGCAAATTAATAAAAATTTACGATGTGCCCGGGAATGTATGATTGACTGCTTTTGGAAGTTCAAGAAAACTTCTAAAAGTTCGCATTCATAGAATTCTGTAAACATCTGGAAAAAGGTAGTTTTTTGTTCTCCTTTTCTTAGTTTTCACTTTTAGATAAAGGATTAGGGTAAAACTGGATTTATTTAAAAAAAACAAGTAGGTTTATTTGCAAGTCGCAGAGTATTTTCACCATCAAATTAAGTTCACTTTAGCATTTCGCCGATTGATTTCATAAATGGCACTACGACACTATTTGCTACTGGTGAATCCACTTTGTTTATGTATTTATTTTGGGATACCGGTATGCTTAACTAAATGAAGCGCACGGACCGTTTAACGCATTAACGAGAAATATAATTATTTTTGAAGTGAAACTTCCATAGCGAAGGTAGCGAGTCAGAAAAGTTTTGTAACGAAATTCAAAATGTAACGCTAAGGTGATAATGGATCGATCAGCAACGTCAAGCAGCAAATGGCTTGGTCAGTATTAAGAGGGAGGACCGATTGTCTTGGCAGTATTCCCGGGATGACCAGTAAATACTAAGCGAGCTCCTTAAAAACAAAAAACATCATCTTTTAGCCCCAAACGCGTAAGAAATTTTAAAATTGTGAAAATGGCACGGCTTTCAATACGAACAAATGTTGATTTTGTCGCATTATTTTTTATTCTTCTTTCACTGAAATAAATATTTTAATTTGTAAAATGAAAGCAAACTTAAGGCTTACCAACGAGCAAAAATAGTACACTAGAAAATTTGAAGAGGACCCCATGAATTGGGGACACCAATTTTGAAATCCTTTTTGGAGGAAAATAAGTTTAAAGTTTTAGGTACAGAGAATTTATACCTATTAGAAACTCAACTGTTCGAGACTAATCAGCCATTCCTAGGTCCTGCGTTTAGAAAATGTATATATAAGATGAGCGGTTACCCTTTATTAACGTTACTCTTTATAAAAGTCCAGGAACAAGCCAAAGAGACCGGAGTACAGGAGGCAGTGTCATACGTGCTCCTGCACTCGACGGGCAGATAGAAAATTTATCAGAGTTTTGAAGTGTAAATTCGAGGGCATATTTTCGAGACATCATTCTAACGGTTTATGGACAGAAAGTAAAATTCGAGTGCAACTGAACATAAAATGGAAGCACTTGGTGATGAAAAACTGCTGTAGCTAACGACAGTACTATAGTTCATACTGCCTTAGAATTAACCCTCCCAAGAATACCTCCATTATCTGCACAAGTAGCTCTCCAATCCTGTGCAATATTTAGGTGCATTCCTGTTTTAATAATCACCGAAGCCGGCGTCAATTCTTCCATTAAAACAAAACTTTCACTAAATTCACTCATTATCTTAAAATCAGAACTGACAAAATTTCTAGGTAAGAGGTCAGGTTGAAGCAATTTTACTCGTTCAATATACAAAGTTTATGAGCCCGCAATGTGAATCTTATCGGTAATGTTGCGTGATATTCTAGTATTTTGTCGGAGACATGGATTAATAAAGACGAAGATATTGCTATACCAAATTTCAACTGTATACAGGAGATATAACTATGCATCAAAATACTAGTGATACCAACACAAATATTAACGTCATATATGAAGAATGAACTGCAGCGTACACGATCATTCACAGTTCCAAATAACGCCAATAGTAGAAATTTGTGTGCTACGAATTAAGGCGAACAAATAATATATTCTGCAAATATTCTTCGGATAAATTGCACCGTAGATCATTCAGAATTATTTTTAGTGCCGAAAAAGCCCTCTAGACGTTGACTTATGTGGAGGGGGGAGCAGTGTGAACTACATATGCCAATCTTCGAAGCGCAGGAAGGGAATACTTCTTATCTTCCCAGTATTCAAGGAGATCAGCTGTTCACAAGCTTTTCGTGATACATGTCGACTTTCGTAAAAGCTTTTGCGATGTTACTGTTTCTCCGAGCTGTATTGTCCTCTTCTTCAGACGAACTAACTTCCAACAACAAAATACAAATATTCCTTCGGTCGCCATATGGAAATCTATAATAATTTTACCAGGAAAAAAATGGTGAAGGAGCAGCTTCGACAATTATGTACAGTCTTGTGGATTTTGAGAGAGTGCCAGCGACTAGTTTCTGTTTTTAAGACAAAAACGGTTGTAATTTTACAACTCCAGCTTGAAAAAATTTAAAGTCAAGCTGGCTTTTCGTATTTGGTCGAAAAAATAACAATTGAGAGCTTGCTACTTTCGGCTCGAAAAAATAAAAAGATTTTATTTTGGATTTTATTTTTGCCGAAAAAAAAATTTGGGCTTCTGGGTATTATTATAAATATTGTCGGCTAGAAATAAGAGTTAAGGAACTCCTTTTTGTAAAAAGAAAAGCTAAATTTTGAAAAGCTTTACAGGAACCGAAAGAGAACTCCATGAACAACATTTTGGTATAGTTTATTTAACTATACGATCACATCCTCTATCAGCTTTCTTAGTTTGAAAATTAAAAAATACCAGTTATTTTCGGTCCCTGCTCTGTACAGTTAATACGGGAATATTTGCAAGCATTTGTAGTTATCACCGACCATTTATAATATTTGTAAGTTTTCAGGGTACGAAAATGCACGCTCACGAGCGAGCGCTAAACAATGACCATGTATATACGGCAAAAGAGAATCTGAGTTACAAACCGGTCTTAATCCCAAATTCGGATTTCGCATATAAACTCCTAAAATTGGAGGCAGGAATTGTGCAAGTATACATGCATTGAAAGAACGCACACACGAATCAAGGTTATGGACAGTGAAGTAAACACGACGCACACCATTACAAAATCCCATTAAATCCGAATTGAATTGGGATTACACCCAATCCCAATTTTGGGTGTTTATACATCAAAGCGAATTCGGATTTTGGTTTTAGAAAATCCCAAATCCGAATTTTGTTT